>NJDD01003178.1:3761-17270 GCA_002245505.1 Calephelis nemesis
TTTAGATTATAATTTTATTGTTCTCATTATGAATAGTTTATAGTTTCAGATTTTCTCAATGCCAAGCTGTTTTGTAGGAAGCCGATTCCGGAAGACTCAAATTTGCCAAACTGGCCTCCTGTTGGAAGTAATGGGTCCCCACACATGAGTATTAATAAGAAAATGGAATTAAGAAGCTCTCTTTTGAGAAATCGTAGCCTCTTTTGGGATGAAATTTACCAAAAGTACTACCGCATGCCCGTACCACCACCTGAAAACCCAAAATATGCTGAGCTATGATACTAGTGATTGAGGATTACTAACTATTAGCTTACGATGACTTAAACTAGTTTTAGTTTCGTCTATAATGTTTACCTCTATTAAGGTAAGACATTACCACAAACATTTCGTTCTTTTATAACGAAAGTACCGGTTCCAAGCCCTGTCTATAGCCGACGTATAGGGTTTTTGAAATCTCGATTTAATTCATTTTCAAATTGGAAATTGGAATCAGAAATATCATTTTAGGTACTCTTAACTTAATACCAGCGAATAATTAACATTTAGTTCGACAAAAAAATTCATCCCCTAATTTACTCATGTTTCTTTAAGGGATTTTTAAAAAATATTTCATAGCACCGCATAACATTTTATTATTATTTTTGTGTTTTGATGTTTTTAAGGGTCGAATATTTATTTCCGTAACGTAACAAGCTTACATTTTATTTTTAACTTCACTACAGCACCCTAAGGGGTTTATGTGAAAACCTCTTAGGGGTCAGGGGTGCTTTCATAGCACCGCATACCAATATAATTATTTTTGTGTTTATATGTTTTTATGGGTTGAATAATTTTTCCCGTTAGGTAGCTGCACTATTACCTACCGAAAATGTGCAGGTATTACGGATTCATTTAAATATTTTTTGTTTCTTTTTTAGAAAGATTTATTCTTTTTTAGAAAGATTAATTTCTCATTTTAGCAATAAATTACAAATAATTATAAAAATACAATCACAGAATATTAAGGGATGCTACCTACATCAATTGGCACTAAATACTTACTGCCTACTTTGCAAAAGACTTGGCGTGAAGACATTTATATATATCTGTGTAAAATTATTAGTTCTGGACTTGGTATTTTCACTAAGTTTTAAAAGAAAAAAAGTATCTGTCATTTGTATTAAAACCCAGTAAGTCCCTTACTCCATAAGATTTACTGTTTTTATTTAATTTAATTAATTTAATTAATCATTAATTAATCATTTTTATTTTTATTTTTGCTATCACATGCAAAAAAATAAGTATTTTGCTCGATTTTATTTGGATTCAGTGTCCGACTAGGTGACGTCACTACAAAAATACGCTCTTCTAAATATTTTTTAATCCGGTCAGAAATTACTGCGAAATCGATTTTCATGCATAAAAATTAAGGAAAGTCGTGTTAAAAATAATAGGGAATTTTATATATAAGTTCCTGTTCAAACCCGGTAAGCAAAAAAAGTTAGTTTTGAGATAATCGTAGTCATTTTATTGCCAGTTTAACATTGTTTAACTTCATGAAGCAGCACGGATAAAAAATCTTCACGCCCATGTAACATCCTAAAAAAGCTTGTTAGGAAAACATTTCAGAATTAAGTCCTGTAACAGTCAAATGCAAATAACTTTTATATTTAAGTTAGAAGAGCGTATTTTTATAGTGACGTCACCTAGTCGGACACTGAATCCAAATAAAATCGAGCAAAATACTTATTTTTTTGCATGTGATAGCAAAAATAAAAATAAAAATGATTAATTAATGTAAAATCGAAGTAATTGTTTAAGTTTTACTGCACTTAAATTACATTTTATATTTTTTAAGTAAATTGTAATATAATATAATGAATACATAAAAAATATCCTTTTTACAGAAAACCAATTCCTGAAGATTCTGATTTACGAGCGTGGCCACCAGTCGGCCCAAAATGATCTCCACATACGATCATTTACAAGAAATGGGACCTAAAAGGGCTCACTTTTAGAAGAGAGAGTGTTTTTGTGGAATTAATCGCCAGCTCCACCACCGAAACCTAAAAAAATATATCCGAGAACTTTAAAATTAAAAAAATTGTCCTCGATTTCTTCAAAACATCAAACACAAACTTTACACAAATTTTAAAATCTCTTTCGTTATAAGAAATCCACACAAGCTAGGCAACTCTGAAATTTCGATGTTAAAACTTATCTGCAAGTAATTTTGTTTGTACATAGAAAACTTAGGTAGGCAAAGTTTTTTTTAATGATATTGGAAGGCAAACAAGCAGACGGATTTCCTGATGGTAAGAAATTAACGCCGCCTAGAGACACCTAAGATGGTAATGGCCCACTGCCAACCCGAGGCTGGGATGTTAGGCTTCGAGCAAAAGTAAGTTTACTGGCTACCTTACCCTCCAAACCGGAAACGTCATGACGTTATGGCGGCAGGAATACGTAAGGCGGTGGTACCAATCCAGGTGAGTCGCTGTGAAACTGCCTGACAGAAAGGCAGATGGTCTATCCTGCAAAGGCGCCAAGACCAACACGTGGAAAAAGTTCTGAAAAAAGTACGAGTTTGCGTAATAGCCAAATATTTTCAATTAAACAATTAATTAGCAGCTTGGAAGAGAAGTTTTGGGAAATCTATATAGTATACTGTATCGCATATGGACCACTCTAGGAAAATTCATTTTAATCAGCCATTCACCAGACGAGTACTAAACTGTGCTACAAAATTTAGGCTTTTTTTAAATATTACCCTATATTTATGAAAGAACATAAGATTTAAATCAAAAGTTGTAGTAAAAGTTCTAAATAAGAAATGACTAAGGAGTATAATAATACTAGCTGCGCCCCGCGGTTTCACCCGCGTAAGTCCCAATCCCGCGGGAACTCCGGGATAAAAAGTAGCCTATATGTTATTCTGGGTCTTCAGCTACCTACATACCAAATTTCATCGTAATCGGCTTTGTAGTTTTTGCGTGAAAGAGTAACAAACATCCATACATACAAACAATAATAAACAAATACATACAAACTTTCGCATTTATAATATTAATAGGATACCTATTATACAGGACGCAATGTCCTTAGATGATTTCCATTTTTTCCTTCTATTTAAATTAAAAGACTTAAAAAGTTTAAGATTTTACTGGAAATCTAAGGATTTACTAAGTGCCATTGACACAAATGATTTCAACTGAATATTGGTATGGCTTTTATTTATTTGTTTTTATGTTATGCCATACAGCATTCTCTACCAGACCGCCAGCAGGCAGAATCACTATTATTGTGGGGGTGCAGATCTGCATTATATGAAAAACGAGTTCGTAAAAGGAACATAATATAACATTAAGTTTAGACCTCAAAAATGCTAAACAATGCATTTCAGATATAAATAGCAAATATAACCATAAACATACCTGCATGTATCTACAAATGTACTTAAATAAATAAAATACATCAGTATCATCATTCTTGATTGAATCTTATTTTATTATTATGTATGATTAATATTATTGTATTGTTCTTAATTTTTTGTGTATTTTCTGTATATATTTTTTTCCAATGTTTTATTATTGCTTACAAACAGTTTTGCGCAAAAAATCCATTAATTTGTGAAACATTCTTTTAAATCACATCACAGCTGACGACCAATTTACAGATACCAGAATCAGGATATTACTTATATCAGACCATACAAAAGGCCCTCGTGTCGCTACTATATCATATCAGAGTTTAGTAAACAAATTTAAATCCACCTAAGTGTTATCTACTCAAGAATTATCTTTGCTTCCTCAGTTTACAATAGGTATAGGTATAGTAGCGAAGGTATACAATAGGTATACCTTCGTTACTGTTGTATTTTTAATTCTTTTTGTTCCTTATTTCTATCCTTTTAGATAATTTTATAGGTTTACTGTAATTGTAAACTACTGGTATATTCTGATATTGTATATAATGGCGGTAATTCTGCTGTTCACAAACTAAACATATTTTAGATGCATGCTATCTCAAATGAAGCAAAAACAAAAGAGATGGAACGTTTTAGACACGTCAGATTAGTCCAAACCAAGGCTTGGAACTGGTACTAAAATACCGGTATTTTACCGGTTTTTAGCGGTTCTTTCTATTTCGATACCTGGGTACCGTATCCAAAGTGGGTACCGGTACTCCGTATACCGGTATCGTCCAGATACCGTTACCTAGCGAGTACCGGTATTAATAAGAACCAATATCTAACTAAGGTACCCGTAAAGTAAAAGTGTGACGTTGCCATATTTCGTTTTTATCTATCAGTGTAAGATGTGCAGAGCGGCAATCCGCTACGCCGCGTAGAGTTGAATTTTCATATTCGATGTTTTATTTTGTATATTAACATTTGTAACCGTAGCGGTAGCGGGTTGCCGCTCCGTACGTCTTACACTGATAGATGAAAGCGAAAATTGGCAACGTCGCACTTGTACTTAACGGGTACCTTAATTAGATATCGGTTCTTACTAATACCGGTACTCGCTAGGTACCGGTATAGTCTAGTATTGGAGAAGTACCGGTACTAACAGTACCGGTACTCCTCCAATACCGTGCTCAAGCCCTGGTCCGAACATGTCAAATCGCGATGTTTTTAATCGACGTTTTCCGAGTAATAGTTTAAACGTCTGTAGAAATGATGAGTACGGGCTAATTTGACAGCGCTAAAAGTGTTTTGTCTCTTTCTGTTACTTTCGTTGAAAGAAGACAGCGATAATTTAAAATTAGTTTAGTGAATGCGCAACAAAATTACCACCATTGTATTCCACCACACAGGCCTTGCCTAGTTTGTGGACCCCCGGAAAGTCGCATAATTATTTTTATATTCATTAGATAAGTGTCTTTTTCTTATTTACATACATACATATCTTCACGCCAAGTCCCAGAGAGTATTGAGTGTCAGAATCAGAATCAGAAAAATCTTTATTCACTTGAACCATACAAGTGGTATTTGTGCGCGTCGACATTTTTTAAACTACCACCGCATCGGAACGCGGCCACACACTGAGAAGATAAGGCAAAAGAAACTAAGCGGGCTTGTCTTTTTTTCAATAATAATATTTACAATATAAACTAGATTAAAAATATAAATTACAATCTTACTTTAACTTAAATAAAAGGTACAACAAATCACATTACAATATGCAGCGAGAGATTGAAACCTCTATCCCCAAGCATGTTTTACATTTTAATTTTTTAAACTTATTTAGATCTCTAATATCAGTTTATTGTAGAAACGTATACATTGACCCAAAAAGGATTTACTAATTTTATGGAGACGAGTTTTGTATGCAGCTATATTATTTTTATTCCTCGTATTAATATCGTGAACATCACATTTTTTTGTAAAAATACATAGATTTTTTTAACATACATTAAATTCTCATAAATATATTGGGAAATGAAGGTTAAAAATAAAATATTTATTTCTTTGATTTTTTCTCGAAGGGAATCCCTTACTTTAAGATTATAAATTGCTCTTTTCTGTAATACAAATATAGTATTTATATCTACAGAATTTCCTCAAAGAAGACAGTGGTGCCCAAAAGGTTGATCGCGAGAGGTTCTACGGTCGATTTTAGAGGTTACGCCAGTTAGTACCTACAAGATTTTATTTCCGAATTTCGAATATTTTTTATCTACAAATGTGTGTAAATAGTAAGAAACAATGTGATACTGCTAATAATTACTTATGATTACAACATAAAAATAAATTATAATATAAATACGTGTTATTATTACCAATAGATAATAAAAAAAATACATAAAAATAAAGCCATCGATCTTAAACTATTAAGTCTTTCTCAAGTCGATCTTCAAAGCATAAAGTATAGACACCAACTGCCGTAAGACATCAAACTATGAAAATAGCTAAAATTGACATTTTAGCTATTTTCATAGTTGACCTCGCAATCCTGACAATCCATATTAAAGTTTAAAATTTAAACTTTAATTTATAGAACTTTAAAATTTAATGTCATGTCTTATTATTGATTTAAATTTGTTATTATTATTTTCTCTGATAATATTGAAACCTACCACCTGATCGGAATTAGACCGCACTCCGAGAAGACCCGACGAAAAAAAAGCAGCGGGACAATCCCGCTTTTTTCCTCCAAATACCTATAGTATTCATATATTATTCATTACATTTGATAGAGATTGGTATTAGCAGCAATTAATCCCAAGCACTCTTATCTGCTAGATATTTAGCAACGGTATAATAATCTTTTTCATATAATTTCAATTTATAAAAGTGAGTGAACTACAAAGTTTTAGACTGGGACTTAGAAACATCGTCATTTTATTTTATATCTAAACTTTAACTTTTCCGTGCTTCTTTCAGACATTGTAATACTTCAAAATAAGCCACTCTTTAATATGTTATAATAGAATCATGCAAACCAATAGGGCTGTCACAAGTCAATAGAATCAATTCCTGTATTTATAAAAAAATGACTGAAAAACTTAGAGGTTGGAAAAGGACGAAAGTCCTGGCACTCCTTGTGTCTAAAGCTACCTCTTCTACACTGATCGTTATTACAGTCCCAAAAATATCCATCCCATCCCCTTAAGTACTAATATTACAAATACAAATGAGCCTTAAGAAAAACTAGAGCTACGCATACTTTTCAACTTCATTAAACAATGTGATGTAAATAGGAATAAACTTATTTTTTATTAAAACGCGTTTTCATTATCAAGCAAATAGTAAAAAGCGTTTTTTTTAGAATATTTTAAGTAAAGCACAAGAGAATTGTAGTATCAAAGATTTCGAAACATTGGGTTAATTCTTTTATTTTTTTAATAATAAATTTGGAAAAGTATCTTCACGCCCATATTATTTAGGTATTAAATTAGGTATGTAGAGGCACAACCAGGGCACCCACGCCTAGCCGAAGAAAGTCCCACAATGTAATTGGTGGCAAGCCTATCGCCAACCGGGCACATATCCAATCCCGAGCAACATTTTTTATTAGGTAATTGGAAAAACCCAATTTTCTTTCTGTTGCCCGACCCGGGATTCGAACATGGGACCTCATGCAGTCAATTAAAATAACTGAACCGCTAGACCATAGAGGATTTTTTATTTGGAAAAAAAAATCACTATGCTATAATGATTGATTATGAATTTTTATATGAAGATGGGGTGGGAAATGTTTAAGCCACTAATTACAAAAAAAAATTCTTACATTTCAAGCTCATGCCTTCCATAACAAATTATTAGTTTAATATCGGGTTAAGTTACATTTTTCGTGATCACGAGCTGACTGCATTTGCGAGATCGTCTCCATGAGATTGGAATTAGGATTGGAATCCCTACCCTCCAGCTGTAATGACCGTTATCTTGAGTTGCACTACACACAGCACTGACCATATCTTCAGCTGTAGAAGGTCTGTTGAAATGTTTAATTACAAACATCATAAAGAAATACAGAATTCATAGAAATAAATAAATATAATTGTCATAGAAATATAGAATTCTTTATTTCTATGACCTCGCGTACGAGCTTGGGAAAATGATGCTGTCCCCTTGATAAAACAAGAGGATGATGAAATTCGATCCAGTGATTAGTTCCAGTTGTCAAAATGTACTCCGCAATTGCTGCCTACGGTTTTGTTGGTTTTTCACAGCTGTAAGGTACCTTAACCCACTCAGCTATAAAAGGCTTATGCCCGATTTTACCAAGAGCCCCTATATTTAGGGGACCTTTTAACGTGTTTTGGGGAACTGTTTTATATAGAAACAGTCCCATAAGTAACGTTAAAAGGTCCCCTAAAGTATAGGGGCTCTTGGTGAAATCGGGCATTAGTCTGGTATATATGGACTACCTGATAGATACAACCAATTTTGCAAGTTTCCAGTGTCTGGTGCGGTGTGATGTTAGGCTTTGAACAAAAGTTTACCGACTGCCTTATTCTACATATACATGTATAGCTTAACGCCAAGTCTCTTACAGGGTAGGCAGATAATATCTTGTGCCAGACCGCATGATCCTGACAAACCTGTCTGGCTTCCTTTTGATACAAACACACCGGTTTCGACAACACCCTCGGATAATACCCGTGTGATCTGATTGTGGAATGGCAACCTTGGTATATCTACTATCTTATCCTTAGAAACAGAACACGTCAAAGTACATGGTATGTACAACATGTACTATTTTGGTATTACCATCTTCCTTTAGAAGTTACGTGGGGTTGGGACATTATACTATTTTAGAAGTGTCTCTCGAGTAAACTATTCTGGTAAGAAAAAAAAACAATGAACTATAAAAATGAAGACCACCAAACGCCGGTTCCTCGCGGTCCGGCCAATTAAAGCAAGACCCTTGATCCACGATCATAGGCCGATAGACATAGCAACGACACATCCCGTGGATTACGATTTCTCGGGCAGGCCGACAGGGTTAGTGCCAGCAGTACCCGGCGTTGAGGTACCAATTAGCTTCCCCAAGGTTCTGGCTTGCACCCCAGGTACGAAGCCCGCCACGACAAGGAAGTATGTATGTGGAACCCCCAAATTTTATTGATTTTCTATTTTAAATTTAAAAATCTTAGTACGATTCACAGAATACATCTACTTACTAAGTTTTAACAGTTTCGGAAAAAAGTGACTGTGATATACGGACGGAGAGCCAGGCAGACAGGCATGATAAATCTGTAGAGGCTCCATTTTCTTCGATTTTATCGGTAGTTGTACAGTTGTAGAGTTGAAATGGTAGTTTCTATTAGTACTTAGTAGTAATGGTAGTTTCTATTTCTAGTAGTATTTACCTCACAATAGAGCAGGACAAGTTCAAGGTCGTGTATTTAGGCACTTTTAAGTTCTTATTAAGATCAATCTACCCTGGTTAAGTTAGAGCATATAAAAAAGTATATATTCTATATAATATACACCGTGTAAATAACAGCGTAACGAAAAATGAAACCATGGATTCTGTACATGATAGACATGCATATGTAGTTGGAATTTCGTGTCGGAAAAGTTTATTATTAAAAAAAATCGTATTTTTTATTAATTTCAATATTGTTTTATCAACATCTCTCCTATCTAACGCAAACTACATTTTTATTTAAAATCTAATTAATAGCACATTATTACTAAAAACAGCAATGTAATTAAACAGGGTATTAGGTCGGCACGTACAGCTCGCAACGCGCGGCTTAACGAGATACTTTGTTCGCTATACATTGCGGACTGAAATATTGCTAAATATTGTCGTTTGTACACTTGTTTTCGACAAAAACTGTGAATGGAGTCTGATATTTATCTAAACTAGAACAGAATTTTTCGATACGGTGTCAAATACACCCTGTATCTACATAATCTAAAAACGCGAAATATTTTTAGCCCGACATGTTTTTAGTATTTTTTTTTCAGATAGTGAAATCCATCCACATACATATTTGAATACAAGTTTAAAATTAAAAATGTCAAAAAAACAAAACAATAATTTCGAAAAATTTAAAAGCAGAATAATGAAATTAAACAAGTGTTAATTAAAACAAAAAATATCAAAATACGAAAACAATTTGAAATAAAATATTTTTTTTAAAACACACAGTTCGCAAAATTATTATTTTTTTTTAAATATGAAATCAGAATAATGAAATTAAATATTAATAATCATAATTCCAATATTTTTGTAGCCTTTTTGAATTAATATCCTTGATGTTGTTAAAGTAATACACCCTCTTTAATTTTTTTTACAAATACACATTTCAAAATCATCTCAGGCAAATTGATATATTCTTTAAAAAAAGAAAACATTTTTTTTAAATATGAAATTAGAATAATAAAATGAAATATTAATAATCATAATATCAATATTTTTGTGGTCTTTTTGAATTAATATTCTCGACGGTATTAAAATAATACAACCTCTAATTTTTTTCACAAATAGACGGTTCAAAATCATCTCAGACAATTTGATATATGGGGCATAGCCATTGTCTTATTGCTGGCATGTTCTCCTTTTTTTATAAAGGTTAAAAGCTTCACTTTCTCTTACCAAACTAACTTTCATACGAGGCCTACTAATTAAATAATTAGTCATTTAAAAATTCATATTTTTAATTGAAGAAACACTTGTACGGTTTTACGTATCACTTATAATTTATTATATGAAAAGCCTACCGGTTTCGCTTATATCAGCATCATCAGGGTTAGAACCTAAATATCTTAAAAATATAAAACCATTAAAAAAATTGGCAGCCCTGTAAAAATATTTTTTCTTAAAATAATCATTGAAGGTTACTTGATAATAAAATGGATAAATAAGATTTTTGTCAATCGTTCATACAAATCGGCTCAAAATAATTCGACCAGTGTTATTTTAGATTACGATGTGGTCGGAAGTGTTGTGTCTTTTGTTTATAAGTAGTGTGCTTGCTGGTACCACTCACCAGCGAGAATCAAGGCTGGTACAGACTACCCAGGGTCCTGTCCGCGGGTATAAGGACCAGGATGAGGATATATTTGTATTTCGTAGTATTCCATATGCTACGGCACCGACAGGAGCTCATAAGTTTAGGGTAAGAACATTTTTAAGATTTATCCAGGTGTTATTTTTTTTTGGTAATTTATTTTTAACTAGCGGCCCGCCCCGGCTTTGCACGGATATAAAATAAACATGTAAACCTTCATTTTCAATCATTTTATTTATTAAAAAAAAGCCTATGCTCGCTTGTTACGAGCTGCCTGACAGGAAGGCAGATGGTATATTCTGCAGAGGAGTCCGGACCAAGACGGGAAAATAAAAGAAGACTAAAATTCCAGCCCCCAGTGGTTTCTTATTCTGTCTAGTTCTGAAAAAAGTACGATTTTGCATAATAGTAAAATGTTTACAATTAAACAATTAACTGGCAGCTTGGGAGCACATATAAAACTTCATCTTCAATCTTTTTTATTTACTAAAGTAACAACATCAAATCCGTCGCGTAGTTTTAAAGAAGCATACAAAGGGACAGAGGAAGCGACTTTGTTTAGTGATGAGAAATCGTATGTTTGTAATATTTCCAGAAAATAGTAATGTATGTTTAAAATTAAATCAAATTATACAATAACTCGTACTTGTAAATTGCAAATTGTTTAATGTAATGAACATTTATTTTATTCTGGTGTCAATTTCATCCAATGTCTTACTAATATTATAAACGTGAAAGTTTGTTAGTATATATAGAATGTTTGTTACTCTTTAACGCTCGAATGACTGAACGGATTTGTTTGAAATTTTGGAACACAGATAGATTGTGACCTGGAACAACATATATGCTATTTTTGATCCCGCTCGCACAACGGGTTTCTGTGAAAACGCGGGCGAAGCCGCAGGCAACAGCTAGTTATTTCTATTTATTGGTGTTGTTGACTTGCACCCATAACACAAGCATATAACATACTTTGAGGTCAGGGGGTCTACCATAAGCTCTTAAATCAGGAATGTTTTAATACTACATCGACTTTTGGTACCATGACGTCTCTAAACAATCTTGTTACAAGATAATTTTACAATACTGCTATATAGCAGTTTTGTGACGTATCATTCATTCATTCCGTACCATGATGTCAATTTTGACAGACAGCAGTAATGTTTTTACGTCATAATTGGCGATCTTAAAAAAGTTAATATTTGCTAGCGGATTTAAGATTGTTGGACAAGTTGCCATTTAAAAAAATCATAAATATAGCATAAAATTGTTATTTGATTTCGGTGATAAATGTATAATTAGAGTACCAATTAAACATCGACATCTCAAAATTGACGAAACAAATTAGTGCGGGCCAATATTCTATATGGAGGAATCAGACAAAGAAATTTTAGACTATTTTCTTAAATCATCGTTTTCTACATACAAGTGTTGAAGTGTCTCATATTAGTAGTAGAAGTGTGGCAAAACAATCCAAATTTGATTGCCAGAAATGTTAATATTACTTAACTTAATCTACGCAGTTCTTCACAATTTACAAATCTTTTCCTACGATTTCATGTTTTGTGTATAATTTTGTTTAGCTAAAATACGCAAGTGAAATATTCACTAAGAAATTGTTGTATCCTGTATTTATAACATATACGGTAGCATTCATAACTAAGCTCAATAAGGCACCGCTTCGGGCGCTTAATATGATGACGAAAATGACTAACTAGTGAAATGCATAACGAATAAAAACAAATAAGGAGATATTTATAAGTAAGGAATCTTAGTCTGCCGGAAGGGGATGTATCTAGGTAAGTTTTATACTTGACATTGGCTAATAATATTATGAAAAACAAATGGAAGCCATATTTATAAGAAAGAAGAAAAAGAATTAAAAAAACAATTTAGCAGTTAATAGACAAATTTTACAAAAATCATTCGTTCAATTGAGTAATAAAACAAGACTGATTTAAATGGTCATGGTACGAACTAAAGTAATGGTATTTTATGACGGAAGTATAACTTTCTTTCCTTTGACAGGACTGCTTTGTCAAAGCTTATGGTAGGCCCCCAGATCAATTTGTGTTGTTTGTCTAGGGATATTAATTTAATTAGCCGTATCTTAACACCCATCCCCAAAGTAGTAGGCAGAGGCACAACCAGGGCACCCACGACTAGCCCAAAACACTAAGTCCCAAAATGTAATAGGTGGCAAGCCCATCACTAACTTTTCTATTTTTTTTTGTTGTCCGACCCGGAGACTAATATCTAGAACTCAAAAAGTCACATCCTACGTTAGACCACAAAACCGCAGAGGCAATAAATTTATAAGAGGTTTATTCATAGACAAGTAAATTCTATAAATTAAAGATATTCAACAAAAGTGCATGTAACTAAAAACGAGCGGCACTACACATGTTTAGAATTTTTACGACTGACGGCAAATTTACGCAACCTATAGTAACGAAATGTATCTGGAAGGTTACCTCTTTAAGCCGAGGAGCGGAGGAGGAGCTCTAAAGCGTTGCCGTGATAGAAGGGTAAAAGTCAATATTTAAATAGGACAGTAATTTATTACTGTACAGGCTAAAGTAATTTATTCGTTTTTCGATTTGAAGTATGTGTATTGTAGTAGTCTTGTAGTTTAGAAATTACCGACATAACAATACTCAGTATAAAGTGACCAATAAACTTGAAATTTGGAATGTAGGGAAAGAATTGAACGAACATTATTTTAAACCTTTTAACATATCTTCACGCCATGCCCAATGCTAGGTAAGCAGAAAGTATGGATTGCGAATCGAATAAAGTTCACCGGGTCGGTTACGAACTTATAGGAATACCTACGCAATATCTCCTTTACTTATCTTATACCTTTAAGTGAGCAATTCTTATATATATATAATTGGAATCTCGGAATCGGCTCCAACGATTTTCATGAAATTTAGTATATAGGAGTAGGAGTGAGGAAAGATGTTATGTCTATGTCTAAAGAAAGTAGTATTGAATTATCTTGCATCGAAATGCCACGTTTCATTATAGTCTGTGTTTAAAGGCCTCCTAGAGGGG
>NJDD01003180.1:0-14304 GCA_002245505.1 Calephelis nemesis
TTGATGCGGTTAGATAGGTATCGGAAAGAAATTCACGGCGCCTAGAGACGCCAAAGGTGGTAATGGTGCGTTGCCAACCTGAGGCCGAAAAGTTAGGACTCGAGCAAAATTAAGTTTACCTTACCCTCCGAACCGGAACAAGTCAATGGCGATCATTGACGTTACGGCGGCAGAAATACTAAGTTGCTGCGAAACTCTTCCACCTAGTAGGATGTCACGGTGTTAATGACAACAAAAACATGCAGTGGTTTGAGAACCTGCTCCTTTTTAAGTCGGTTAAATATATATTGACTAACAACTTGACTCAATTATTACAGTGTAGGCAGAGACTACAAATTCTGATAATATCCAATGGACAATATATTCATCGGCCATAAGGTTCCCAAAGCCAACACATATAATAAACAATGCCCTCGAAAGAGGCAATCGTGCATTCAATATTTTGAACATTTTATTAATATTGACGCAATTCAAAAGAGGAAAGTATTATAAGCATTATCTGGACTGATCTCAAAATAAAAGATACATAACCTTAGATTATCGTTTTATTTACTTGAACATAAATTGTAAATCTTAGTTGAAGAGCTGAATACAACGATTTTAGTACTTTGCCATAAGAAATCCCGCTTTTTAAACAAGCGGGATTTATAATAAAGGTTTTATTATTTGCCCTATAATCATAATATTATTAGCGTGAATATGTGAAGCAAAAACTTTGCCCTTAATACGAAAATTGCGCGGACGGAGGGGTATGAAATTTCTGTGTTCTTGTTTGCCTTCAAAAATTACAAAAAACTCACTGAATTATATTTCAATGTTGATAAACAAAATATATCAAATTCCGTATATATATATAGTCGCCTCTGTGGTCTAGCGGTCCGGGTGTTGGACTTGACTGCATGAGGTCCCGGGTTCGAATCCCGGGTCGTCCAACAAAAAAGATAATTGGATTTTTTCAATTTTCTAATTACAAAATGTTGGTTGGGATTGGAAATGTGCCCGGTTGGCGATAGGCTTGCCACCTATCACATAGTGGGACTTAGTGTCTTCGGCTAGTCGTGGGTGCCCTGGTTGTGCCTCTGTCTACCCCTTCGGGGATATGGGCGTGAAGATACTTCTACTTCTTCTTCTTCGTATATATATAATACACCTCCTTACTTTTTTAATGCTTATCCATCAGTTATGTCACTGACTGACGATAGTGGCAATACCTATCATGGAAGAGTAAGCTACCGATCTTAGCCCTTACTATGAGTTTACGGCTTGTCAAGNNNNTTCGCTACCGTCTCTGTAAATTATTTGTATGAAAACTTTGAACAGCGCCTCTATTGGTAACAAAGAGGAACACATTTTTAGATCAAAAGTGTCATAGATTTTGACACGTAACTTACCGAACGTAATCTATTACCAACTCATGGTGAAGGCTCTTATAGTATTTAGTATGTGGCCGTAAATTACAGTTTTTTTTAACATGACCTATTACGGCTGTAAACATATTTTTCATATATAAAACGCTGACCAGGTAACACATAAAAAAGAGCTTGTTCCTAAAAATAGAATACTTTCACTAAAAATTCTCAGCAAGAAATAAAAAGGAAACTTCAAAGGAGAAAAACCTAGAGGCATCCATGCATTTTATTAGAAACAAATTCTTTAAGAAATATATAATTTATTACAAAATTTTATAAGGCATAGAAATTTGCTTTAGTAATCTACAACAAAGATTTAGTATTTACTTGGTGAATTTCAGTGACATAAAAAAAAAGAAAAAAAATGTGACATTTTAACTTTAATTTAAAAAAATAGGCATTATTAAGTATAACTCACAAACCAATAGTTGGAAAGAATAATTGCCAAATAGCGCCTTTGTGGTCTTTCTTTATTATAAAATTGGATAATCCACATGTTTTATTGTTACCCGACCCAGGAATCTCATGAAGTCAAGTCCAAAACCTGGTACACTACCACAGAGGGGTCCACAGCTCATGATTCCGTGGTATTTCATTAATTCTTTATGTATTTTTTTGACAATACTTTTACCTTTTTTTTTTGAAATAATTATATTCCAATTGATATTGCATGTGTTATATTTCTTTTTTGTGTATTAAGAGCACCATCGTGCAAAATTTATTTTATTATGTCTCCATAACATAAGGTTGCCTGGAAGAGATCGCTGTTTTGGCGATAATGCCGCCTTTGTGTGTCACTTAGTTTTTAAGTTTCTTTTAATGTTTTTATTTTTTATGTATTTTGGTGCACTATAAAGAGTTATTCTATTCTAATACTAGTACTGCTCCATCTTATTCATTTACTAAGTTATAGAAATGCTATACTATAGAATAAATGTTAGTAATACTACATGAAATTCTTGTACATTTTACTACAACAATGATAACAAATTTTAGTATGACTATATTGTAACTGGCCTAGATAACGGCTTGCAGAATACTGTTATCCACATCGTCGGCTAGATGTAAGTGATAAAATATGTAACAGATATTATATCAAGGTACGGGATTCCGCTATAATGTTGTTTGAGTTAGAAATAAGTACCATAATGTTATATTTATTATCATTCTAGGTTACCGTAATGAACGCAGCTTATCATGTTACATTTCTAAATAGTTTTTCCTACTCTTTTACAGGTGGACAGAGGACCGACGTTATGACAGCGATGATGTCAATTTGGTCAAGTTGTGGTAGGATACTGTCATTTCTGCCTCATTACCAGGTAGTATAAAAATCTAGTATTTGTGATTTAAATTTTTTATAGAGCTATAGCTATTATAAAAACTCGCACAATAAAACTTCTGTTTTTAAATTTATAAACAATTCCACCAATTCAGTTTGCATGGGAAATTTGAAATGTTGTTTTTCGTAATTTCCTCGAAGTCAAACAACATAAAAAATATTGTATGTCCGTGTCCTAGTTTTAAGCTACCTCCCTGTTAAATTTCAGCAAAATCGGTTCCGCTGTTCTTGAATTATATTATGTAGCGTAACTAACATGACTTTCTGTTATATAAATAGATTATCAAAACCTTACTAATTATTGCATCCTGAATTTTTTATGTAAAATTAATGAAAAAGGAAAATTGTGAAAACAATGACCAAGGCAAGTATTTCCTAAAGGGTACCACTGAAGAATCTTCAAGTAAGTAAGTAAGTAAGTCAAGAGCGTATGCATTCCTTAAAGGGCAACGCATCTGTGATGCTCCTGTTGTTGCTATGGTTATATTTTGCTCGTTTGCGTTTTCCTGTATTTTTTTTTATGATATTGGAAGGCAAACAAGCAGACGGATTTCCTGATGGTAAGAAATTCACGCCGCCTAGAGACACCAAAGGTGGTAATGGTGCGTTTCCAACCTGGGGCCGGGATGTTAGGCCTCGAGCAAAAGTAAGTTTACCGGCTACCTTACCCTCCGAACCGGAACACGTCATGACGTTATGGCGGCAGGAACAGGTAAGGCGGTGTTACCAATCCGGGCGAGTCGCTGCTAAACTCTACCACCTAGTCAGAATTCACGGTATTAGTGACGGTGAGCCTTTGCTCGCCATTTACGAGCTGCCTGGCAAGGAAGGCAGATGGTCTATTCTACAAAGGAGCCCGGACCAACACGGGGACAATATAATTTTAAATAAAACAGTAAATTAAGTGATTTACATTGTAATTTTATTATGAACAGTTAGCGTTATGTTAATATTAGGTTTTTTATAATATTGGAAAGCAAACAAGCGGACGGATTTTCTGGTGGCAAGGAATTCATGCAGCTACGAGATACCAAAGGTGGTAATTGTGCTTTGCTAACCTGAGGCCGGGGTGTTTGGCCTGGAACAAATGTACGTTGACTGGCTACCGTATCCTATGTACCAGAACACGACAACGGCAAGCACTGACGTTATTGCGGCAGAAATAGGTAAGGCGGTTATACCAATAATTAATTTTATACGGATATTAAAGTATTTTTTAAAGTAGTATATTTGAAACTCATAACACAAGCATGTCACTTGCATACTTGCATTGGAGTAGATTAATTTGTGCCCAAGTAATTTTATAAAGAACAGAAGACATTTTATAAAAAAAATATAAAAAAGAAAGTTGTGGATGGATGTTTATGTAGTATTAGCATAATTTTATTTATATGATTAATTGTTTTGGAAGGTCAAGACGGACTTACACAAAATTAATTAAGATCTAATCATTATTTCATAATTACTAAACTGTGACCAGATTATTTTTTTAGGCGATAAAATATTAAAGTTGATTTTCCAATTTTACTGTTTCGAGTACTGTTAGTCGCCTCTGTGCTCTAGTGGTTTAGTTGTTGGACTTGACTGCATGAGGTCCCGGATTCGAATCCTGGGTCGGGTAGCAAAAAGAAAATTGGGTTTTTCCAATTTTCTAATAAAAAAATGTTGCTCGGGATTGGATATGTGCCCGGAAGGCTAGGCTTGCCACCTATCACGTTGACGGACTTAGTGTCTTCGGCTAAATTCCCTGGTTGTGCCTGTGCCTACTTCTTTGCGAAGATGGACGTGAAGATACTGTTTCGAGTATTTACTTGTATGTACAAAAATCGCCTCTGTGGTCTAGCGGTCCGCTACTCGATTGTTGGATAAGTGCCCGTTTGGGGATTGGATTATGGGACTAAGTGCCTTCGGCTAGTATCTTCCAGTATATATATATAGTGTATAGTATCTCTTTACGGACATGGGCGTGAAGATACTTTTATGTACAAAATTATGACATTGTGCAATATTGAAATGATCGCAATAAGATTGGTTTCCATCCATTACCATTGGTTTTGTTGACCTCCGAAATTTAACGATCACCGGGAAATGGCCGAGACACGCCTTCCAAAATTATACACTTCATTTGGTAGACTGCGTGCCGACGGACGGTTATTAATATGAGCTGAAAACGGTATTTATGTGTCCATTGAAATATTATTGTATTCAATGTGAATATTTAAATCTACTGGAATAAATCGGTAGTATGTCATCTGATATTAACCATTCTTGTAGTTTACGGTAGATAAGGACAAATTAATTTACATTCCAAAAATTTTTATATTAATAAATAATCCTGTAATCAATACAAAAACAACAGAGAGTAAATAGTAAATAAATGATTAAAATTACTGAATTGATTTAAGCCTCTTAAAATATTTGTTGTATAAACACCACAAGTTGGTAGGGTATGTTGGAAAGCTAAAAAAAATTGTGTGTGTACTTATGTACACGCGTTAGAAGTTATACTTCTTCGGCGTAATAAGATAAAACTCTTTTTAAAAATTTTATCTTTTGCCTTATTTTACATTTGTAGACAAAATGACAGTAACCATAGAGAAAAGGTATTTAATACATTAAAAGTTTTATTATAATGCGTCATTTAGTTAAATAAATTTTATTTAATATTTAATAAAAATATCACAAAAAACTAAAATGTTATCTATAGCTAACTTCATCATGTCGGTTTTTCGTGACGGTGTGCGCGCGTATCGTAAAAATTTACCCTCATCATTTTGTAACATCTTTGTTAAACTCATATTTTTTTCGCTTCGAGGAATAAGTTTTTCCATCACCATAGAATGCTATGAAACCAAAAAACTCCTAATAGGCTTTATTTATTTCATGTAAAGTTGTTATACTCGCACATAAGGTGCCCGGTATTAAACCATATTAAGGTGCAACGAAGCTCCACGGGTCAAATTGCTTATAAATGTTTTTTTCTTAGAGCAGCAGTTATTTTATAATACTATAAATTTATGCACAATAGCCTGACATAGTAGACATCTGTACAGGAACTAGAGTTTCGCAGCGACTCGCCCGGATTGATACCACCGTCTTAATTCTGCCGCCATAGCATCAGCGCTTGCCGTTGACGTGTTCCGGTTCGGAGGGTAAGTAGCCGGAGTGTAACTTACATTTTGATCGAGGCCTAACATCCCGGCCTCAGGTTGGCAACACTGCATTAATACCTTTGAAGTCTATAGGCGGCGCGGATTTCTTACAACCAGGAAATCCGTAGGCTTGTTTGCCTTCCAATATCATGAAAAAACTGGAGTGCTATAAATAAACAGCATAATTTTCATTTGAAGCGAATCACAAAGCTATACTGAGCTGCCATTCAAAGCTGTTTAAGCTGTAGTGCTTTTCTCTGCTTCTGCTTGGTTTATCGCAATATTGCTTTTCATTTTCTGGAATGAAATAAAATGAAAATTATTTATTTGCGGAATATGTGTGTTAAAAAAATGTTATAAAGATACTTAAGAATACAACATATTCTACCACATTGTGGTGTGCAAATATTTAATTAAATTTTAAGAAGTTACATATTTATATAAAAATGTACATTTAAATCGCAGCACTTATTCACATTCTTAATAAACATTTTATTTATTCACATACATAAGTTTCATAATTTATTATAATTAAATTTAAAGGTAGATTAATTTTTAGTCCTATCTACCATACACTACCACCGTTTCCAAACCTAGCCAGTCTGTTCTTCTATTTATTCATTGTTCTCTTTTCATTCAATCATAAAGCGTAATAAATCTATTTTAATACGTGAAGCAAAAATTTTGGACCCCTTTTACAAAAATTGTGCGAACGGAGGATTATGAAATTTGGCACACTTATAGTTTTTGTGTAGGAATAGTGCAGATCGCTAATATTTTTCTATAATAATCCTTATAAAGTACATTAAATCAATAAATAAAACATTACCCACACTACCATGCATTTGACACACACAAACAAATATATTAATGATAACGATAAAAGATCACAGATGGCTCACCATACAGTTTGGAAACAAAGCAGTTGGTATTGAGAAATGAATATGGCGTTCTTATCAACAAGATTTTAAAATTTATTATGGTCGAACTTCGACCAACGGGCGAACACTAGTATACATAACTATTCGTTTGTTTTAATATTAAAATTGCACACCACAATGTGGTAGAACAGTGGTGGACAAACTACGGCCCGCAGGCTGAATCCGGCTCGTGAGAGGATTTAATCCAGCCCGCAGACGTTTTTTTTCCAAAAATAATATGAACTTATTTAAAAAAATATATGCTCGAAAAGTAAAAAGACTATTGAAATTTGAACAATTAATGAATCTGCACTTCATACATACTAAGCGAATTTTATATAGTAAGACTTCATAAATCGATTTCATTTTAATAAAAGACTGCAAAAATAAAAAATGCCTTATGTTATCATTATTTTACTGGCCCGCCATTAGGTTTTTTCTTAATTTACTGGCCTGCGGTCGAAAACGTTTGCCCATCCATGTGTTAGAACATACATAACAAAGTATATTGTAACGATTTGTTAGCACACATATTAGGCAAATAAATAATATTAATTAATTTTATTTTACCGCTTAAACTATCGCTTTCATCGACGAAACTGGAATATCCGTTTGAGAACCTTTTTCATAAAATTTTCAATGAAGTGAGGTAAGAAAATTCCAATAATATTATTAGATAGGATGGAATAATTCATATCAATTCGATATTATCAATGGGTTTTACCTTAATATAAGGATAACATTTACCTGCGATTTCACACTCGAATAAACATTTTCCTCAAATTCTATTTTATCTGTGCTTTTGGTTTCAATCTATGCCACTTATCTCTCAAAGTTTGGCCACCTTGTTGGTCGAGAGGCTACCGTATACAAAGAGCTACACTGACTAGCCGCTAGGCTCGGGTTCGAATCCCGACAAGGGCAGGCAGTCATTGCTTTCTTTTGGCAGAGGTATTAGGCAAATCTGCAGGCTAAATTACCCTCCGGACTTGACATAACCGGACGAACCGGACCGGAAAAGCCGGTACTTGACAGTACATTTACGGTGGCAGAAATAGCTAGCTAGCTAACCCGGATGAGTTGCAGTACTCCAGCACCAATGGTCTTGTAAGTAACGCCATTTTTANNNTTAACCGCCTCTTACAATTTGGAAGCCGAGAAGACAAATAGTCTATTCTACACAAATACCCGGATTAACGTGATGCACATACTCGCTTACAGGAAATATATTCATATGAAAACAATTATGAAATCTAACTTTTAATTTGAAGAATATATATGTTTCACTATTTTTTTGCTTAATGCTTAACTACCTACTTCACAGTATTGATGATGAACCTCTTTTCAGCAACTCAACCTAGCTTGTACCACCTACTTTACCTCTTCCTGCTCTCATGACGTCAGTACACGTTTGAGTGTACCGTGAAGGAAGGGTAAGGTTAACGGTGAACTTGTACAGATGATCTAAGACGCGGCTGCAAGAGGGGGACGCACACTACTAGCTTTACTTCACTTTCCCCGGATCCAATAACTGCGGCAGACGCAAGCCTCCATCCTAACCCAATCACAAACTCACAAGACACTACACTACATCGTCGCCGCCGGTCTTGGCGACAAATATCCCTGTTTTATACGGCGCCTAACGACGAGCGACGAGCTACTACTCCTCCATCAAATCCATCCAGTAACACAGCACCAAGTCGTGGTACGAGGTGCTGGCATTATAGGGAACAGTCCAATTCATCTAAATAATGATGTCTCAGGCTGAGCACTCTACTCGGCCCACAAATCCCGGTGAAGTTGTAAAAACGACGAGGTTGGCAACACATTAGTCATTTCCAAAAAAATACTAACGGCACGCTATGATAGCCGGTTTGACAACTAACAATAGTAATGTGAATGTCAATTTATTTCAAAGATTGAATCAAACTGCGAAATAAGCATATGAAATGCCTGTGTTGTGGATCTTGGTAAATAAAATACATTCAAACATAATATAGTGAACTGGATACTTATTAAAATAAATTTAATAAGCACCCAAACCCAGAAATTCAGACATCTAAATGTTCATCACACAAATGATTTACTCCGTCGGAAATCAAATCCTTAATGTACGCAAGCCCCCCGACCAACAAGGCGCTGAAAATAAAACCAAATGCAAAACGAATTTACAAGGTTTTTTAATTGTTAACTAGATGCCAAGCTCATCAAGAGGTAAATGAAACAATACTATAAATGTTTACATAAATGTATAACAAAAATTTTAACGTCAAACGACTATATACAACGGTTGTCTCTTAATGTATCACAAGAATTGCCTGCTTCATCACTCCATAGTATAAAACAAAGTCATTTTCTATCTTCAAAACTACGCTACAAATTTTGATGCAGTTTTTTTAATAGATAAAGTGATTGAAGACAAAGGTTTATATGTATATTTTAAAACCGTGCGAATACGGAGCAGGCCGCTAGTTCAAATAACAAAAATCAAATATTCCTTCCGTAAATTTTATATTTATCGCTACATAGTATAATACAAAGTTGCTTTCTCTGTATCTGTATCTACGCTATGGATTTTGATTCAGTTTATTTATATAAAGTGATTGAAGAGAAAAATTTAGATGTATGTTCTATGAAAATAATAGAAATAAAATGTTCCTCATGTAAAATTTACATTTAAAAATATCACCCAGCAACAAAAGCGGCCAGTATACAAAGGAACTTATGAAGCCATACCGAGTACTTGTAGATTCAAGTGCGAGGTTTCCGTCTGTTCGTCGCTTATTCCACTCTTTATTGTTCAACACGCCACGTCCATTGAAAAAGCTGGAATGTTCCTTTGAAAAACGTTTATATTCTGCTAGCTGCCCGCTGTACTTCTTGCCTGTTGAAGTTATTTAGCCATTTCTTTTTTAATTTTTGGCATTGGCGTAAGCATCTGCCATAAGTCAAGTTTATTTTAATTGCATCATTTTAATTAATTACAGTATCTTCATGACCATTTCCTCGACGTTATAGGTGGTGGTACAACCAGGGCACCCAGGACTAGACAAAGACAATACCACAATGTAATATGTAACTAAGCTATAGACAACCAGGCGCTTATCTGAACCTATCCGGGTATCGTTGTTTTGATTGGGTTGCAAAATAAAAAAAAAACACATTCATTTTTTCATTTTGCAACCCAGAAGTCGAACTCTATGAATTCAACTCTAACACTGGACCACTACCAGATCACACAGGCAATTAATAAATGTATAATGTTCCATTTTATAAGTACCTCTCAATAATGAAACGGTCAGAAGAGTTACTCCTGAACCTTGATATCAAGTAAACTAGAAATTCTAGAAATTGATTTCCCTTTGTTGGTCCGGGCCCCTTTGCAGAATAGACCATCTGCTTTCCTGCCAGGCAACTCGTAAAAGGCGAGCACAGGCTTACCGTTACTAACACCAAAACATCTGACTAGGTGGTCGAGTTTTGCAGCGAGTCATCCTGATTGGTACCACCGCCTTAGATATTCCTGTCGTCATAAAGTCATGACGAGTTCCGTTTTGGAGGCTAAAGTAGCCGGTAAACTTACTTTGGCTCGAGGCCTAACATTCAAGCCTCAGGTTGGCAACGCACTATTGCCATCTTTGGTGTCTCTAGGCGGCGTGAATTTCTTACCATCAAGAAATCCGTGTGCTTGTTTGCCTTCCAATATCATAAAAAAAATTGTTGCCTGTCGGTTTAGTCGGTTTTACGTGCGAAGATTTTACATGACAACGTCTTTTTCTTGGTATCGAATATGTGGGAGAGAGACGCAAGGCGGCGAGCCTCTCTCTCGTTCGGTGACTCATCGTAACAGACGTGAGCGGGCGTTACACTTTTTCAAGAGTGAACCCGAGCCACAACCTAATTTAAGACGTTGTCACCGCAAAAAATTGGAATTAGATTTTCATTGGTAATCTTGAAGCTAGCGAGTTATTAACATTTATTTATGAGTTAATAATAATTTATCCTATAAAAGAGAAATTATTATGTTAAATGTTGTCAAAATGTTACTAGATGCCAAAGCTAGCTCTAAACGCTCTGACTCTAAGAACCTTAACATTTTACACTTTATATCTAAGTGGAAACATCGGTTTATATTTCGCTACTGTCTGGTGTGTTGGGAAAAAATATCATTGATCTTTATTTTTCTGCTATTTATTTCCTTCGGTTGTTATTTTTACAAAACGGCCAAAATCATATGTTTTGAGTAAAGTGAAAAATTCAACGAATTTTATATAATCTGAGGGCACGCCCAACAAATGTTAATAATTCACTAGTATTGTGTTCAAGAGTACAAAAGTACATCCGATTCCAATTTCCAATTTCCACGAAATCGAAATTCAAGAGTAACCCTACAGGTTATATTACAAAGGGAGCCGTGAAGCCATATGGAGCCAGAATTTGTCGCAATATTGGCTCAAGTTTGAAGTTTCTGTCTGGTTTCTGGTAGCGATTTAAATGTTCATTGTCCAACGTAATATTACGAGTAGCACTGACAAATTTGGAATGTGACTTAGAAAGTCGTTAGTAGTAGTAGTTTTCCCGTGATGGTCCGGGCTCCTTTGTAGAATAGACCATCTGCCTTCCTTGCCAGGCAGCTCGTAAAAGGCGAGCATAGGCTCACCGTCAATAACAACGTTATATCTGACTAGGTGGTAGAGTTTCGCAGCAATTCGTCCAAATTGGTACCACCGCCTTATCTATTCCTGACACCATAACGTCCAATACTTTACAGTAGTAGTTGCAGTGCAGTATTAGTTTAAGTTTTAGCCCTGATTATGCTGTATAAGCGAAACCGGTAAGCTATTTACAAAGTAATGCATTATATGTGACACGTAAAACAGTACAAGTGTTTCTTTGTTTAAAAATATGAATATCATAATCCGTTGAGCAGATTTAAAGATCTTAGAGACAGATAGTATAATAGTGTATAGCAAAATTTTTTTGTACCACGTAGTGACAATAATAAAATTAAAAAAAAATATCTCAACGACAAAAACCTGACCGCAATTCGATCGATCGAACTATTCGATCACATCAACTTTGAAACAAAATTCCGCATCGAAATCAGTCCACTCATTTGGTAGTTATAATTTCGCAGACCGACACATACACGCGCACACACAGAGCAAAAAATAAACGTCAAACTATATAACACACATCTTTTTACGTCAGGAGATAAAACCATATACCTACGCCGCGCCTCGTAATTAGCTTAGTTTTATTCTAAAACAAAGTTCAAACTGCGTACTCTACGTGCTACTTACCCAATTATCCGAAAGCACTAATTAAAGAGGCTTTTGTTAAGTAACTAAACGGCCAATAACTTCTTTTGAAGCATAATCGTTGCATAACCATCGGTTAACCATACATCACTTTCTCTTTATAGATATCGACTGGGTTTATTTGGGTCGACAGCTTGACTCATGTATTTTGTATTCTTATTACGAACTACTGAGCGACTATGATATAAGGTCGTGTTTGACTTTGAATAATTATTCATCTTATTTGACACTTAATCAAAACTATGCATTAAGTGAAAAGTTTGCAAATATAAATAACCAAAGTGTGTTGAATTTTCATATCGTCTATTCTGAAAAGTAAACATATCTGTAGGTGTTGAAATAACAAAAAATGCACAAAATGTCATAACTTAACCCCGTATTGGTTCGGGCTTCTACGGATTTACCGTCACTAACACCGGGACATCTGATTAGGTGGTATAGTTACGCAGCGACTCGCCCGGATCGGTACCACCGCCTTACCTATTGCTGCCGCCATAACGTCATAACGTGTTCCGGTTTGGAGGGTAAGGTAGCCGGTAACCCCGGCCTCAGGTCAGCAACGCACAATTACCGCCTTTGGTGTCTCCAGGCGGCGGAAATTTCTTACCATCAGGAAATCCGTCTGCTTGTTTGCCTTCCAATATTATAAAAAAAAGCTAAAATCTTACAACTTTGTAGATGGGTTTAAGATAATTCAATTAAGATCATCAGATTATAACAATGTTACGAAATTATCTTGACATGTGAGCTGACAGACGAGCTAATCTGGCGAAAGTATCACGCAGATGTTACATCACACCCACTTTATCATAATTCTGATAAGGATCTCGTCGCGTGCTATATCAGCTATGTTCTGAAGGATGGATCTGTAATCATAAATTAGTGGTTCCGTATATTTCAAAAAGTATCTTTAAGCCTATATCCCTAAATATGTAGGCAGAGGCACAACCAGGGTACCCACGACTGACAAAATACACTAAGTCACCGGGCAACATTTTTTATTAGAAAATTGAAATTCTTTTTTTTGGTTGTCCAACCCGGAGATCATACTCGGGCCTTAAAAAAGTCGAGTTCTACGCTGGACCGCTAGACCACAGCGACAATTAAGTGTATTATAAAAATAAAACAAGATAAGGTTCTGCTATAAATACGACAGAAATAAATTGTCATTATTTGTAATAAACAGGGTGTGACGATGGTGGTAATTCTGCTGTTCACAAACTCATCTTGTTTTAGGTTTTTTTATGTTATAGGAAGGCAAACAAGCCGGGGGATTTCCTGATGGTAAGAAATTCACGCCGCCTAGAGACACCAAATATGTTAATGATGCGTTGCCAAACTGAGGTCAGGATGTTGGGCCTAGAGCAAAAGTAAGTTTACCGGCTACCTTACCCTCCGGACCGGAACACGTCATGACGTTATGGCGGCAGGAATAGGTAAGGCGGTGGTACAAATCCGGGCGAGTCGCTGCGAAACTCTACCACCTAGTCAGATGTCACGGTGTAAGCGACGATAAGCCTATGCTCGCCTTTTATGAGCTGCCTGGCAAGAAAGGCAGATGGTCTATTCTGCAAAGAAGGGATACTGTCTTTTTCAAATGAAACAAACACAAAAGAGATGGAACGTTTTAGACATGACAGATTAGTCCGAACATGTCAAATAGTGATGTTTTTAATCAATGTTTTTCGAGTGATAGATTAAACGTCTGTAGAAATGTCGTGTACAGTCTAATTTGACAGCAATAAGAGTGTTTTGTCTCTTTCTGTTACATTCGTTGAAAGAAGACAGCGATAACTTAAAATTAGTTTAGTGAGTGCGCAACAAAATAACCACCAATGACTATTAATTTAATACAAATCTATACCTCTTTTACAATAAGACTTCACAATCAAAATTGTAATTTGTAAAGTTTGTAAAATCACTACATAGTTTAAAACAAAGTCGCTTTCCCTGCCTCTATGTCCCTTTGTATGTTTAAATCTTTAAAACTACGCAACTGATTTTGATGCGGTATTTTAGTATATAAAGTGATTGGAGGGGAAGGTTTATATGTTTTTTTTTTATGACATTGGAAGGCAAACAAGCAGACGGATTTCCTGCTGGTAAGAAATTCTTGCCGCCTAGAGACACCAAAGGTGGGAATGGTGCGTTGCCAACCAG
>NJDD01003180.1:51992-105305 GCA_002245505.1 Calephelis nemesis
TTAATTAAGATAAACGCGTTTTCGCCCGTTTGTATCAAAATAGAAGATTGTTTATTAGATCGACAACATTGCGAGTTTTCCGATACATCGAAATCGACGATGCACATAATATGACATACCAAGTGAATGTTGCGCTAGGTGTAGATAAAATTTGAACCATTTGAAAACGATATAAATCGCTTAATTCGTTCAACCTTCTGAGGTAGTTAAAAACAAATCATTTAATATTTTACTTTATTTTTTTCAATGACTATAGCTTTGAGCAATTTTGCTTGTTTTTGAACTTTACTTACTGTGTTAAAATTTTGCTGTTATAAAATATATAATACTAATTTCCATAAATCTTCACTATTAACTGTTAGTATTGGTATCAAATATCAATACTGTCGACATTATCACATCACATATCGATGCATTTGCAGTCATTAGCTTTAGCGAAAATATATGTTATAAATCAGTTCTTACAGCTTCTCTTTCTCAATCAAATGGTGATGAAAACGTAATAGTGCAACTTTTGAGTCAAGGACTTAAAGATACATTAATTTTGCGTGAGAAATATTTGTGAGACGCAGTAGTTAATTAATATGCTTATACTAATTTAAGGCCACTATCAATATAAGGCGGATTTATTACAACACTTATAAGTCGAATACTGCTGGACCGGTTTCAAGATGTTTTGTCTTTTAAATCGTGTAACAGAATAACAATTAAATCTTTTTTAATTAAGTTAAATAAATATATGACACAGATGGACCAGAGTGAAGTTTTTCTGGCTAACTGGTATCTATATATATAAAAATCAATTGCTGGCCGTTAGTCTCACTACAACTCGAGAACAGCTGGACCGATTTGGCTCCTTTTGGTTTTGAATTATTTGTAAAAGTCCATGGAAGGTTTAAAAGGTAAGAAATAAGGAAAAACTGCGAGGAAACTAGGAAAACCGAGAAACCAACAAACGGAGCATGTGGAACGAAGTTCGCCGGGACAAATAGTATACTTATAAAATAACATTTCCTGACTGACTGATTCATCAACGCCGAGCAAAAACTATTAGAGTTAATCCATGAAATTTGGTGAATAGAGTCGTTTTACAAAATTGACACAGACTAAGGAGGTGAAATTGGGGTTGAAATTTTGTAAGGAAGACCGTTATTTTTTATTAAGAACACGAAACTTTATTTTTGGGCTACTTATTGAAAATGAGTAGATACGTATTTAAGCGTTTCTGGAAATTCTACCCCTATGAGGTTGGAATAGGGGTTGAAAGTTTGTATAAAATACGTTGAATAAAAAAGTTTTAAAAGGTATAATTTTTTATTACTCATGGTTTTTAAATCAACTCCAGTTCAGTAAATATATTAACTGCAACGCAAGCAAACACGCGGGTAACATACAGTTTTTGTATCAAATGTCAGTATTTAACTCTTAAAAACGTCAGACAATTTATTTATAAATACTTAAACAACTCTATAATTACAACTGTGTCTACCGTATTTTTTATGTGAGAGTATAAATTGTAAATCAGTATTTTCCTATTTTAATTTTAACGCACTGTGTATTTATATGCTGATAATACTTATCTATTTTATTACATTTCTAACCAATTCCAAAAAGAAGGAGATTTTATTTTAATATGCTTTTTTGTATGTTTGTTACATGATTTCTTAGCCAATAATTAATTAACCGCAGTTGATGGTTCTTGTAAAAAGGATCCATATCCATATTCATGATTCGGCTAGTGGTTTTTAAGTTATACCTAATATTGCATAAATCATTGTCAATGATGATAGGGTCATGAAGATAAATGAAGGAACTTAAAACGTAAAAGTTATTTTTACGCACCTATCCCCGAAGAGGTGAGCAGAGATGCAGTTTGGTCGGAGCACACACGACTATCCGAAGACACTAAGTCACACAATAGGGGATAAATCACAATAATAAGTGAAAGGTGACTAGTCTATTGCCAACCGGGCACTAAGCCAAACCCGGACAATGTTGCTTATATAATTAAATTTAAAAAATACATTTTACAGAGACACCAAAGGTGGTAATGGTGCGTTGCCAACCTGAGGTCGGGATGTTAGGCCTAAAGCAAAAGTAAGTTTACCGGCTACCTTACCCTCCGAACCGGAACACGATATGACGTTATGGCGGCAGGAATAGGTAAGGCGGTGGTACCAATACGGGCGAGTCGCTGCGAAGCTCTACCACCTAGTAAACATTTTCCTTGTAGACGCCCGACCCTGGGATCGAACCAGGAACCAATGAGGTCACCACGCAGAACAACGTTCCCCTAAAACCACACAGACGAATGGAGAAAGAAAAGGTATTATACCATAAAACACAAACGAAGTCAAGGGTGTAGTCAAGTTAAAGAATAATAAAATAATTAAACCAAATTAAATGCTCAATACTCGTAATTGACATTTGTTTTCTTTTCCTTATTTCTTAGACTATTAACAAAAATATGTAAAGGAAGAAATAACAATTTCCTTGTCTAGTATACTACCATATCAATTAAAATTCCTTTGTGTTCTTTCTGAAAGTAAGCACTAAAAAATAAGAATTCAATATTTTTTTCCTTTCGCAAAGTGTTGGGCGGATGAGTGTAGGGTAGGTGAGTCCTACCCTACACTCTTCCACCCTACATCGACGACATATCCCTACCACAACAATGTCTGATTTTGTCACTTTCGTATTCCGTACTGGAGGGTAGTGTAGCCAACAGATTAGCACACTAAGCCCCACAACTTTACAAAAAAACAGTGAAGCACCTATAACATCTGTGGTGTCCGGTTATTGTCTCTGACCATCCGTAGAGTCTTGTCTTTGTTAGCAGTCTTTTAATATTTTTAAAGTTAAAGTTCAAGTCAGTCAAATGTGTCCGAGATTGTCCAACATAAATTTTATCAACATCCTACTAGTAGATTTTGATTTATACCTAATATTCAGTAAGTATATCAATTAAGTGTAACTCAACAACCACTAGTCGGATCAGGATAAACAAATATGAGACCACCTTGAGAAATATATCTTTTAACTATCTTTCTTAAAAAAGTGCCATCAAAATTGGCAGATTTTTATATTTTTAAACAAAAATTGACGGGTTGCACTGCGGGAGTGCCCGCAGAAGTGAAAACTTGAATATTAACGTTGTGCATTTCTGATATTTTGGAATGGTTAGGAAATAATTTTGCACGAATTTCTTTAATTATCAATATGTAAGTACTATCATTTAGGTGTTAGAATACAAAAATCATTTATTGCGCTATCATACACAAACATGACAAAAAGAACATTCGAGCAAGCACCCAGCGCCGTCTAAACGAAACAGCAGGCACAGGCATACATTTTGGCCGCGCCGTAGAAAGAGAGAGGGATACTTCCTCTCGTACGCCGCGCAGGCTGTTTACTCTCCATCCGTCTTACGAATTTTTGATCAGGTCACGCGTGCTGACGCGAGTTTAGAAGTTTTTTACCCATTCCAAAAAAGTGCGTAATGCCGCTAAAGAAGTTTTCACTTCAAAAAAGAAAAAAAAACATTTTTACCAAAAATGTAAAACTCAACCACAACTTTGTTAACAGTCCCGAATCTCGTGACAATTTTTGTGAGTGGTAACCCTAAATCCAGAGTTACGAATCTGAAGCTCTCCACTAACTGGCAACCCCAGGAGTGCTCTACAAAACCGCTGAGACTCTTGTGACGACGTTTTCACACTAATTACACCTTTCATTCGCTCTGTGCAAAATTTCATGTTACATATTGTTGTTTTAATTAAATTAACAAATCACATGTTTTTAACACATGTTTAAATCACTGTTTTTAACAAATCACATTTCTTGCAATTGCCATATATTCTAGCCATTAGTTTGTTGCTTGATAGATTACACTTGCTGAGCCTACGACTTCGTCTCGGTGGAATTTAAAAAAAACATTTGGTTTGTTAATACTTTTTCTAAAGAAAATTTAGCCTAAGTTAGTCCAGTACATTAGCCACTCGTACATTACATGTATTGTATATTTTTTATATTATGCATGTAATAAAAAAAGGTTTTTTAGTGTTACAGATAGACTATTCAAATTTATTTGTTTTATTTATTGTTTAGATGTATAAGTTATTGTTATATCAGTTGTATTAGATTATAATTAATCAAGTGAAGCACCTTAAAATTCGGATAGGATTACAATGATGAGAGTATGGAATAGTTGCCACTAATCTTGTTTGCTAGCTGAGCCGGCAGACGTAGTTCTTCCATGTCTGTGGATGTAGATTTTTTTACAATAACCTGCTTACAATAAGTAACACAACACAAAAATGAGCGAAGTTGGTCCTTTTGTACACGCGTCATGCAATAGCAATGGAAACGGAGGCAACCGAGGCTCGGATTCAATTTATGATAGGGGAAGGCTTTTATGGATGATTATAGATGTCTGTATTTCCAGGTCTGAGTTTTATTGTGATTATGTTTTTTGTATAAGTATTTTTGAGTAACTTTAAATAACTTTAAATAGTACTCATAGCATTAGCACATAATTTGCTTACTTTAAATTCACACACTTTTTTGGTTATTTTGTCAGGGATATTTATTTATTTACCTGTGACATCTTAGGCGTTATGTTAATCAGTAAAATTAGTAGCATCTAGTGTTGAATATTATGGATATAGGTAAATTAATTTATTATGGCTACAGAGTCCCTGTCTGTTCAAAAATATGAAACCATGAAGCTATAGACTATGGAGGTTGCACACTTAACAAAGAAATGAGATCCAAAGAGAGTTGCACAGTGGCGACAGTGAATTAATGCCAAACATACAAATATTATTTATAACCTTAATGTGTATTTTCATATATAACTTACACGAAAATAACTTTTGAGGAACTTGTTTATTTTATTGTTAAAGATATAGTTTTTTTTCATTTTCATAAAAAGCTAAGTACTATCTTTCATACTTTTACGCAATGAAGCAATAAATTGCCATAATTTTATATGAGTAGGTACGTTAGAAGTTCTGAAGCCTACTAACCGGTGACCCTAGTAGGGTTGTTGAAAATTCGCTGAGACTCTTGTAACGAGATTTTCTCACTAATTATAGCTTTCATCCGCTTAAAGCTGGAATTTAACATGTTTTGATAAGGCAATTTATTTATAAGAGCTTGAAAATAAACGTTGTAGGTAAAATATTTATTAATTGTAATAGTGATACCAGTAACTATTTTTTTGAAATTTCCCCAGATTCGGTGAATATCTTCCACTAGTATTTAATTTTATTTATCACTTTATTCACCCTCAATTTTTTTATAGTTAACTGCAAAACATAAATGTGTTGCCAAATTAGCTTATATAAAAAAAATGCACTGCATCAAGTCTGAACAGATGAATCAAATTTGCAAACTATTTTGTTGTATTGGTTATTGTCAAGAGAAGGTTCAAACAAATTTTTATTAATTAACACGACGACGACGACGCATAGTCAGGACAGGACGTCCTGACTATGCGTCGTCGCATATGCGTCTAACGTCAGTCGTTTAGCCAGTTATATTATATTAATAGGTTATACCATATACTTAAAAAGCGAAACCGCTTATATAACTCTGCGAAATAAAAAAATTAGTGTGTGAAATAGTTCAAGCGTAAAGTCATTTTAGTTGTGCTTAATATTTAATAACAATGATATTAAATCATATAAAATTGACATGAAACATAACTGATCGGAAGAAGAAATGTTTATTAAATTTATGAGCCTTTTCATCTCTTCTACTATTATGACACCGTATCCTATAAGCTATTTGTAGTTAAGTATATGTAATTGTAGTTAAGTATATGTAATGGCAAAAATTGGCACGAAATATAAATAAGAGAAATCAGTAAACAAATACACGGCTCTCCTTATGGCAAGAGGCAACCATATCTGTATACATCATAGGTGTAACAGGTGTCGCTGGCCAATGGTCTTTGATGTTAGCCCTAGCTGCTTTACCCTCTGAACCGGAACATGACTATCACAATGGCGGCAAGAATAGCCAATGCAATGGAATGGCAAATGGCAAGGTGCTACACATCACTCTATCACTAGTGGCCTTGTTGATATAGTTTTAATCTGTGTTCACCACTTACCAGTTGCCAGGCAGAAAAGTGGATGGGCTATTTTACTCAATGCATATGGATCAACATTGAGAAAAAGTAAACACACATTATAGAACTATTCAAGATTTCCCTGGGAGCAACATTCTATAAAGTTAAAAATATCGCCAACTTCCCCAATTCCTAATTAACATAATATTACGTACTCAAGGTTCCCGTGGCAGGAACATTGTGAAAAATAACAATACAGCCAACTTTCCCTAATCTTTACAAAAGTAGTAAAAGCCACATCTGGCAACACTGATCTCTACTGCAACATTAATGTGATAGTGACATCACACATGTGTAATGCTATTACAAAATCTATGTCATCGGCCATCGTATTTAGTAAGACGCCCACTACCACGTGTGTACAATAAAAATTCTTCCGCCCAAATTTGTCATGATATAATTGTATTTATTGAAGCCACATTTAATGGTAACCTTGGGAGTTCAAGGACCGACCATTCGTCATGTAGCGTGATTTCTTCACACTCATCAAGTGTAAGCTCTCATCATAAATCCAACTAGCTTAAATGGTTATACGTTATATGAATAATGTTACTCAATAATCCATTTGTACTTTTTTTGACCATATCAAACAAGCACGCAATGCAACTTTTCTTGTGGTGAGAAAGAGTAATACTCTTTATTAAGAATTTCTTCTTTTTTATAAAGACGTCAAAAGTTGTACTTTTTTATGATATTGGAAGGCAAACATGCAGACAGATTTCCTGATAGTAAGAAATTAACGCCGCCAAGAAACACCAAATGTGGTAATAGTGCATTGTCAACCTGAGACCGGGATGTTAGGCTTCAAGCAAAAGTAAGTGTACTGGATACCATATCCTTCATCTTCATAGTAGAGTTTCGCAGCGACTCACCCGGATTGGTACCACCGCCTTACCTATTCCTGCCGCCATAGCGTCATGACGTGTTCCGGTTCGGAGGGTAAGGTAGCCGGTAAACTTACTTTTGCTCGAGGCCTAACATCCCAGCCTCGGGTTAGCTACGCACCATTACCACCTTTGGTGTCTCTAGGCGGCAGGAATTTCTTACCATCAGGAAATCCGTCTGCTTGTTTGCCTTCCAATGTCATAAAAAAACAGTTTTAATCCTTGTCCGTTCGAATAATAAGAGTAGTGATTACTTTGAATTAAATATAGTTTGTGCCTAGTTCCAAAGACAGCTCGAACCATGTCAGTTTACCAAATTTCTTCAAAATCCGTGCAGTAGTTTGTACGTGATTGACGAACAAACATTGAAACAAAGAAACTTACACAATCATAATATTAGTGTGATATACGTTATTCGTTCACGTGAATAATAAGATCAGATGAGTGCAAGATCGAAGAAGCACATAATTTTCTTTGAATGGTATCTCGTCATACATCACTTTAACGAAAATAGTCCTATAATTGTTTGAGAACCAGTAGAAGAAGCTGACTGGAAGCACCAACTAGTTTTTGTCTGGACCAGTAGCTCACCTGTTATTAAAATTACAAACAGATGTTTGAGTTGCTCTCGATAAATGACAAAAAGTTGGCCAGTTACAAGTAAAGTTAGCACAACAGGGATTCCGTACTATTATTTCTTTTTCAACCGACGAAAAAAAGAGGAGGTTCTCAATTCGACCCGTAAGTTTTTTTGTATGTATGTTATTCGATTATTCCGGTGTTTGTGGACGGATTTTCAAAATTGTTTTTTTAATTGAAAGCCTATACTCCCGTGGTGGTCCCGTTATAATTTGGTCCAGGTCTACATTAGTATTCATTAGAAAACCACATATTGTGTTACTAATTTGTATTACATTCAATTTCTTAATTGAACAATATTAACTAAGGAAATCATGGTGACTAAAAATCTGAATGATTGAATTTTGTATGGTTTTATATGTGCAATGAACCCGTGTACTATGTTTGTTTATAGTAAAGACAACTATGGCCTGTAGACACCATAGATGTTACAGATACGTCGTTGTCCTGCTGCAGGGTGATGGTTTATCGTACAAGTCTACCGTCTGCCTTACCTCCGGCTAATCTATAGTCGAGTGTATAGGGGATACCTACTCGCGCAAGTTGCTGTACAGCACTCTGAACCAGTGGTCTTGGTATTGACCTATATTTTAACATGTGCTCGCCTCTTACGAGTTGCCTAGCAGAGAGGGAGTTGATCTTTTTTACTCCATGGACTCAAACAAATACGATGAAACATTTTTTGCAATTAATTGACTGCTTCAACATTCTTAATGATCTATGGCCCTACAAATATTGTCTTATCATAACTACATATTGAAAGTTATAAAAAACAGTAGTATATTTTGAAGTTATACTTCTTTTGGCGCGTTAGGAAAAATTGATGATGGTAAATTTTTAAGATGCGCGCGCACACCGTCACGAAAAACCGATATGATGAAGTTAGCTATAGATAACATCTTAGTTTTTCAAAAAAAGGTACCAACAAAGTAAAAGTAAGGACATCTACGTATGTTTGCGTGGGAACTGACAACTGTATTCACAATATTTCTTTATTTCTATGGTTAGTGTCATTTTGTCTATAAGGCAAAAGATAAAATTTTTAAAAAGATTTTTATCTTATTACGCCAAAGAAGTATAACTTCTAACGCGTGTACAATAAGTACACACACAATTTTTTTTATTTTCGTCGTTTTCTCTATTTATTGAGTATTCCAAACATATATTTTTTGTCATTTCGAATATTCCAAAAATTATATTTTTTTATTCAATGCACGCTGTTTCTGCACGCCTAGTCTTTACAATATCTTTTGCGACCTTTAATTAATAATCACAACAATTTCTCATATTCAATGCCATTTGTCATGTTACAATATAATTATCATATCAATATCAAAGCAAAAACATTAATTAATTTGCCTGAGCTATACAATTTCCTTTTTAGTTCCTTACTTTTTTAATGATATTTGAAGGCAAACAAGTAGACAAATTTCCTGATGCTACGGACTTATTGCTGACTATAAACAACAAAGTTGGTGATGGTGCGGTGCCAACTTTAGTCATGGATAATAATAGACCTCGAACAAAAGTAAGTTTACCGACTCTCTTTTCTACCGACCCGGAATTGATTAGGGGGTGCGATCTGTGCGAGTCGCTGCGAGACTCTACCACCTAGTCAGATGTCACGGTGTTAGTGACAGCAAATCTGCACTCGCCTTTTACAAGCTGCCTGGCACAAGAAATAATATGGTCTATTCCGCAAAGGAACCCGGACCAACACGACTTACAATATATTGTAATACAAAAGTACATATAGCATTCATTTTTGTACATCATTGTGTAGCAGTATATCACCATATACACCTAAAAAACGAATTTCAGCAATAAGCTTTCCATTTTAGTACATTTTCGATGGGGAACCCTAAAATAACTGTGTAGCAACAGGCAAAAGTAATTAAAAGTAACAGAATTGAGGATTTTCATAAAAGGAAACACACTTGCAAACTACATTTTGATGTACAGTAATACAAAAACAAACTGAAAATAAATGGTAATGTTTTGTGGTTATTATATAAAAAAGTAAAGAATCTTCACGCCCATTTCCCCAAAGAGGTAGGCAGAGGCACAACTAGAGAACACGACTAGTCGAAGACACTAAGTCCCACAATGTGATAGGCGGCAAGCCTATCGCCAACCGGGCACATATCCAATTCCGAGCAAAATTTTTTTTAATAGAAAATTGGAAAACCCAACTCTTTCTTTTTGTTGCCCGATCCGGGATTCGAACCCGGGACCTCATGCAGTTAAGTCCAACACCTGAACCGCTAGACCACAGAGGCAGATAGTTGTTATGTTTGTAAGCTAAATGTTTGTTGCTTACTAGTCCGCGCTGTCCGTGTGAGTTTTTGTCACCATTATTGTGCAAACGTAAATATTACTGACTCTTCCGCCGTGTTCGTCCAGGCAGTTCGTAAAAGGCGAGCATAGGCTTAACGCCACTAATACAGTGACATCTTACTAGATGGCAGAATTTCACACCGATTCACCCGGATTTGTACCTACCGTCTTACCCAGGGGTGGGCAAATTACGGCCCTTGAGAGGTTTTAATTCGGCCCGCCGAGGGTTTTTTATAGAAAAAATATGAACCTCCTTAAAAATATAATGATCGAAATGTTAAAAGACTGTTGAAATTTGAACAATTAAGGTACTGAATCGATACTTCAAACATATATATTGCGTAGTTTACATGTTAAGACTTCATAAATAGATTTTATTTTAATATAGGATTGTAAAATAAAATAAAAAATGCCTTGTATTATGTTTATACAACGTTTTATAATTGTAATATTCACTGCTATTTTTAGGTGTTTTAATAAACTGGCCCGCCTCAAGATTTATTATAATTTACTGGCCCGCCACTACATTTTTTTTAACTTACCGGCCCGCGGTCAGAAGAATTTGCCCACCCCTGGTCTTACCTATTCCTGCCACTATACACACCATGTTCTGGTTCGGAGGATAACCTAACTTTTAAACGGTAAACTAACTTTTCCTCGGGGTGTTATATCCTGGCCCCAGATTAGCAACGCACTACTCGTTAAACGTTATATGGTTAAACGTCACTTTCTACATTCAATATGATTCGATTAAAGTAATTCTGTTTATGCCTTTTTTCCTTTATTTTAAAATCTTTATATTCCAATTGATATTGCATGTGTTATATTTATTTTTTGTGTATTAAGAGCACCATCGTGCAAAATTTATTTTATTATGTCTCCATAACATAAGGTTGCCTGGAAGAGATCGCTGTTTTGGCGATAAGGCCGCCTTTGTGTATCACTTAGTTTTTAAATTTCTTTTAATGTATTTATTTTTATGTATTTTGGTGCACAATAAATAGTTATTCTATTCTATTCTACTCGACCTTTGGTGTCTCTTGACTCTCTCTTGAGGCTTGAATTTCTTACCATTAGGAAATCCGTCTGCTTGTTTGTCCTTCAATGTCATATAAAAATATTCATTTATTTCGCTTGTAAAAACAACAACAATTTTACTATAATAATAATAACAGGAAAAAGTAGGCTAATTACAGGTCCTCACATAAAGATACATATGAAACGTTAAAAAAAGTAACGTAATGTAAGAAAGTATGAAACGTTAAATATATAAAAAATAACACTACACTATGATAGACGAAATATAACGAGCAACATAAAACAAATTATTGTCAACAGAACGATTATAGGGGAAAAACAAAAAATAAAACAAAGAATACATAAAAAAATTCAAATCTTTAGAAATTTTGTTTTTAAATGGACCAATAACCAGATTTTTAAACGATTATTCTGCTTTGCTAAGACAAATTGAAAAAGTATATTCTTCTTATAATATTATGAATGCGAAAGTTTGAAAGTATATATGGATATTTGAAAACCTGTGAAAACGCAGGCGAAGCCACAGCAAACAGCTAGTATCATATATTTTTTTTAAATCGGTTCAACAGTTATATGTTGTAACAAACGTGACTTTGTTTTATATTATATATCTCGTTCAACAGCATACATAATGTGTGTCATAATAATTTTAAATGCTTACCGTAATCCTTGACTTTTTATGAATGCTTTAAGTATTCAAGTCTGAGTCAAGACTGTATCAGACACAGAAAAGGGACAAAAAACATTCTAAAACGTTGGAAAATATTATTTTTAATTAATTATTATCCAATTACAGTTCAGCAGGTATGGTACCTACTTATGGCATCATTTTTCGTGGAGCGTAACAGAAGAGAAGTGTCATTAAAAAAATGCATAGCTTGTTGCGCGAGGTGCACTCTCCGACATTAGACCAGTGCTAAAGCCTTTTTAAAAAAAGTTAATAAATAATAGCAGGATGAGATAAGGAATAAAATATGACCAAAATGATAGGAAAAATATTTTACGGTCCCGTTGTAGTCGGGAAATGGGAGGGGGTGAGTTTTTAAAGGTAGAAATCGGTTTATCTCGATTTCCACACAAAACTACAAGTACAAGTCCAACGGAAAAATAGTTAAATGAAATAGTTAGTATATAATGAAAAGATCTACATCTTTTGTATTGACACTTTTTTCAGATAACATCAAAAATTTTTTATGGTTATACTCTGTTATTATTGTTGCTGTTTTCTAAGTAAAATTTGCAATCAGAAATACTAAACTTCATAGCACCGTACCTTTCTAAGTAAAAACAATATGATCCTATTCTTTTTAAAAGAGTTAAGTTCAAACAACTAATAAGTATCAATCAAAATTCAAAGCATTAACAATAGACGCCATAATGGATTTTTATAGCCTGTAATATTATTTGTTCTTCTTCATAACATGTCTTTGTCCTATAACAATGCAATAATTGTCTGTTGCATATTACATATCCATCTTCTACTAAATTGGTATGACCTTTTTTCATAGAAGAACATAGTCACCTCTTGGTATGTGATCACCGCTGCCACGACTAAAAACAAATAAGTTTGCAGCCTTTCTTCTTCGCGAATACTCTTTTCTTGAAGGTTTCTAAAGTCGTATCTCTTTGGTAATAGCTCCGTTGGTTCCATAAAGGTTGTATCTATCCTGTTGACCTTGTATCTGTCTTAGATTGTTGAAAAGGAGGGTATAATGTTCAGACGTCACTTACATAATATCATCAAATCTATGTGTAATTAAATTTCAGTTATCCTTTGGTCCGGGTCTATTGAATATAATAGCCTTTCTGCCAGGCAGATTGTAATAGGCGAGCACTGGTTGAAAATTAAGTCGTCACCAACAAGACTACTGGTGGAAGAGTGCTGTGTGTGTGCTGTGTGTAAGTAATTTGTCAGGGTAGGGATCCATCGCCCCATTTATGCCGCATCATATTCCAGCTCGGAGGTGGCCAGCAGACTTGCACAATATTTCATAAAACAGCGACGCACCTGCAACTTCTATAGTGTTTATAGTCCACGGTTATCTCTTACCATCAGGAGAGCCGTGTGCTAGTTCGCTGACCTCTTATATAAAACTTATCTTGGAACTACTGGCGACGCTGTCGAAAACGTCCCCACCTGTTAAACTAATCCACCTTTTTATTCACTGCGTATCGGTGACTTTAATGCATTATTACTAGAAAAAATTTAAATTTGTCCACTCGTACGCAGCCGGATCGGATCTCAAGTAGACTTATTATTGGGATAACTTACTATTGCATACTTTAAATCGATGATCGAATGGTTCTGGTATTATCCGAGGCTTGCGTCAAGAGTCTCCGCAACCGTAGTGTTTGTATATTCCCCGTGTTGGTCCGGGCTCCTTTGCAGAATAGACCATCTGCCAGGCAGCTTGTAAAAGGGGAGCATAAGCTTACCGTCACTAACACCGTAACATCTGACTAGGCGGTAGAATTTCGCAGCGACTCACTCGAATTGCTACCACCGCCTTACCTATTCCTGCCGCCATAACGTCATGACGTGTTCCGGTTTGGAGAGTAATCTGACATTTGGTACTCGATACTCTCTGTTTACCTTGTAAGGGACTTGGTAATTAGTAAGTAAGTAAGTTAAATCAAATATTTTCATAATATAATTAATTAAGTAAATAAATAATAATGATTAATATCCCTGGATAAGTTATACAAATTGAATATGTCCCCAAATTTAGCAAATCGTATATGTATTTGTATTATGGTTGTTAGTCAACGAGTTTTAATCAAAGTAGTTAAATAGAAACCAGAATAAATTTAATAAAAACATTTCACGACGCGATTTTCACCCGCATTGCCTGCGGTTGTTTGCGGTTCCCGCGAGCGGTCGTCTGCCCGTTAACCGTGCTCGTTAAGGCCCCATACTTAGTCTGCCAGAAGAGCCAATCACCGCACTCCCCCGTTCCATGATTACTATGAAGTATTGCGCTCTAAAGTAAACGTCTTAAGCGACAAATCACTATTTTCGACACTGTAAAAGTAATTTGAAAAAAAGTATAAAAACTGAAACACTTATCTTTTAGGTATAGTACTTATCTATGTTTATGTTAAATCTGGTGTCGATATTTTCATAATTGAAATACACAGTTGGGTTTTGCTTTCAAAAAACGGTTAACTTTTTGATTTTTTTCTATCGAGCAAAGTGAAATGAATCGTGTTTTGGAAACACTAGTCTTATAAAGCGTATTCATGTTATTCTTGTTTATTTTTGTCACTAAGATTCATGATTGCTTTGTATGAAAAAAAAACATTATACTGCTGACGTATTTTAGCGTATATGGGCTCTTAACTGTGCCCGTTAACCGCGTGCTTGGCGGTCGCTTGGCGGGCGACCATTTTATACTATTTGTACTGATTATTTAACCGCAACCGCCGACCGCGCGATCATCAACCGCCAAGTTTGCGGGCGATAATTTCAACAGCGGTGGCTGCGGGACCGCAAAAATTACCTGCCTCGTGCGTTTTTAAATAAATCGCAGAACCTCGGTTGACGGTTGTAAGCTTTTATTGAATTTTAAAGTGTAACAGACAAACTGTTTTTTTTTTGTAGTCTTAGTATAGATGAATGTTGAATTTCAATCACTTCATGGTAACTAATAGATGTTTTTTTTATTGTTTCAGCATAACCAAGTTTATTTTTGCGCTACCTGAACCGAACTAGCCTTCGAATTAAAGTAAGTGAGTTTAAAGCTACATAATTAATGAACATACATGAAACTTGGTATTTTTTTACACTCCTATATGGAGAACAAATATTAATATTTTCAAAAGTATGTTAAAGCGTCACTTTCTGCGTTCACTGTAAATAATACTTATATTGCTTGTTCTAAATTCTAATACCTATAATTAAAACAGGTTTCTGCTTTTAAGATGATTTATTTTGTCTATTAGTAGATGCATTTTTATATTTTTAAGAGCACCATTACACAGAATTCTGTTGAATCTTGTTCCATACTTGAGGATTGCCTGGAAGAGATCGCTGACTCGGCGATAAGTCCGCCTTTGTGTATCTGTGTATCTTATAATTTAAGTTTTATTTGATGTATTTGTAATTTATCTGTATTTGGTGCACAATAAAGAGTTATTGTATTGTATTGTATAGTATATGTATTAGGTACTAGTAGCTTACTTTTAACGTATTTTTATACTACATTTGCATTTCTTCCTTACTTTATCCTCCAGCACGTAACATGACAGTAGTGAACAAGTTACGTGGATAGGAATAGGTAAGGTACTCATTCAGGCTAGCTGCTCGACAACAATGTACCAGCGAATACCCTCATTTCCTTTTTTGTTCGCTTCGTGTTTTGTCGTCTTCATGTTTCGGTCATAAATAAAGATTTACAAAACAGATATGCAGTGGACTGTACTATACGACAGACTGCAACTAAATTACAGGGGTATCCGAGAGGTAAGAGTCTCTGAAACCAGCGTGTTTGCTTACATACAGACATGTCCACGCCAAGTCCCTTACGGGATAGGCAGAGAGTATCGAGTGCGAGACCTCACGATCCTGACAAACCTGTCAAGCTTCCTTCACATTCATTACCCTTTTCATACAAACACGCCGGTTTCGGAGACTCTTGACACCACCCTCGGATAATATCCGAGTGATCTGATCATTGAATGTCAACCTTGGTCTCCCCGGGTACCTACATCCACCCACATTCGCATTGTATATCTGCTTCATCTGTCATTCTTGCCACATGACCGAACCAGAGGAACATGCCCTTTCGCATTTTAACACCAACACGTTCTTTCAATGGTGTTGGCTTAAAAAGAGTAATGAACGTAAAAGTAAATTGGTGCCTGCCTTGCTTCCTTCACAATCTCTTTTATACTCTCGACGGATCCTCTGCAATTATCGTAACTCTTGGCACTTGATACTCTCTGCCATCCCCGTTCTGGGTGCTTGGCGTGAAGTTATGTGTGTATCATATTATATTTTTTACTCTAATCATTTTGTAATACAATGTACTAATAAAGTAGTTCAAAAAACATAGATTCTCTAGAAATTTAAATTCTCTTTTAAATAGGTTAATTACTACGTACCGTCATGTATCAATCAAAAGTCAGTTTCTCTACAAACATAAATAAGAGCATGCTGTAAAAGACATGCGACACGGCGACGTTTAATATTCTACACATTTTATATAATGAGTACTTTTTACATTTATATAATTTGTAATTTTAAACCAAAAAGAATATACAACATACGTATCTTCACATCAAATCCCTTAAATGCAGATCTCATGATCTTTAGACCTGCCTGGCTTCATTCATTACCCTTTTCAACAATACAATAACGTTGGCATAAGCACAGAATTATGCAAAGCTAGTCTAGTTTTTTGACGCTCTCTCTCTCTACATCCGCGGAGTACCTTCCATCCCTGCTAAAAGTACAATCAAGATATACAACTTCATTCACTTGCTCCAACACTTCATCATTAACTAAAACTCTTACATCCGTTCTGGCTAAGTCTTGGTTTTCATCGCATTTAAATGTAATCCCTTTTCTTTAAAATCTCCTTCCATATCTGGGACCAGTGTTTGCAGCTCAGATGGTGTAGAGTTCAAAACTACAGCATCATCTGCACTTAATCGCTTAAACGCATTCCCACATTCAATGATCTTAAACTTTGAAGACCTGCCTGGCTACATTCATCAACCTTTACATGTAAACAGGCCGGTTTCAAAGACTCTTGACATCACCCTCGTAAAAAGCCCTAGCAATTTGATCTTGAAATGTTCACCTAGGTCTCCCGGGTAACTATATCTATCCACACTCGCATTGTATATCTGCTTTGTCAATCTTTCATCTGTCATTATTTCCACTTGGCCTAATCAGCGGATCATGCCCTTTCTCATTTTAACACTGATACTATTTTTAATACCAGTCTTTCAGGCAAACTTACTTTTATTTGAAAATTGGAAATACGCACAGTTAAATTTTTTGTTGCCCGAAAAATAATAACAAATAAATAACACGTTTTTATTAAAAACAGCAATGTAATAAAACAGCCTATTAGGTTGGCACTTACAGCTTGCCACGCGCGGCTTTAATGCATGTCATTTGTTCTATAGAGAACGATCATTGCGGGTTGAAAAACTGCTAAATATTTATTAACCACTTGTTTATGACAAAAGCTGTAAAATTAATTTTGAAGTGTGATATGTATCTAAACTGCCACAGAAGTGTCCTTTACGGTGTCAAATACACCTTACCTCTTCTAGGTGTTTTGTGAGATCCTCATACTAAAAAAAACATGGTTTAAGAAATGAAGTCTTTAATTTACTTTGCCTGACCCCTCTATGTTTAATCCTAGCTATGTCTTTGATTATTACATAATAAAACTATTAGGTACTCAAACCTCTATCTTCCTCCAATTTGAATTTTGTTGCAAAACTTTACAGGTCTGACGTAATTCTAAAATCAATTAAATCCTAATTGAATTTAAAATACGAATAACATGGTTCGCTATTTACCTTATTGGTTAGATCAAGGTGATACAGTTAATTACCATTTTGCTATAATTAACTTTTCAAATTAGTCATTGACGAGTTTTAAGAATGTTTATTATTGCAGCCTTATTTTTAGTTGACTCCAAAAAAGGATTTCAATTAGACTGTATATTTTAGTTTTATTTTTGTATGTTTGTTACGCGATTACTCTACTAATAGCCATACAACTTTGATAGATCTTTTTTTGAAAGATCGCCTCTGTAGTCTACCGGTTAAGTTTTTGGACTTGAATGCATGAGGTCCCGGGTTCAAATTACGGGTCGGGCAACAAAAAGAAAATTGGGTTAATCCAATTTTCCAATAATAAAAAAAAAATTTTGATCGGGATAGGATATGTGCCCAGTTGGCAATAGGCTTGCCACCTATCACATTGTTGGACTTAGTATCTTCGACTAGTCGTGGGCGCCCTGGTTGTGCCTCTGCCTTTCTCTTCGGGGATATGGGCGTGAAGATACTTTAGGTAATAATTTAGAGGTGGTCTTATATTAGTTTTATCATAATCTGACTAGTGGTTAAGGTAATTCCTATGTAATAGTATGTAATAAATACTTAACACTGTTAAGTATAACTCTAAAACTACTATTAGGGTAATAATAAAATTTACGTGGAATTATTTAAGAAACATTTGCTATCTTTTGAAACGAGGTATTACCAAATCGCGACGTGGTTTTCCTGTGAAAAGGAGTCGGTTTTTATAGTTTTGCTGCGCTTAATTGTTATGTTATAAGGTAATGAACAATTAGACGGCTCCCCTGGTATCAAGGTACATAGCCTGTAGACACCATAGAAGAAACCTTTATTTTATCTCCGCAATCTCAGATGATGCATTATACAGGCTACCCTACCAGCATGGGACACGACAATGACTAGCGCTGGTGATATGGTGGTATTAAACTAGTTTTGCACAAAATTAGTTTAATATATTACTTATTATATTTATAAATAACTTACCGTGTTATTTTACTGGTAAAGAGATAGTAAAGTCTACTTATTACTCGAATTAAATTCATTTCTAGAGGAAAAAGAAATTTATGTATTTTAAAGCAGTAGAAAACGTTGTAACTCATTTTCTTACCATTAGGAAAACAGGATTTTGTAAGATTTCTAAACTTAAAAAAAAACCGTTTTCGGCATTGAAAAGACCAATAAAAGTCTTTTTAATTAAAAAAAATAGTTGTCTAAAAATTTCAGATCGCAGAAAACTGCTTCACAAAAATATTATTTGTTAAAGTAATAATAATAATAATCATTTAATTCAGACCATACAATCCATCCATATAAATATTTAAATACAAGTTTAAAAATAAAAATCTTAACTTTATAATAACTTATGCTTAACATGTCAAAAAAATAAAATAAAATAAGAATAAAGTCAAAAAGTCAGTCAACACAATACTTCAAATGTTGATATTTAAAGTTAGAATGATAAAAACAAAACATTAATAAAAAATAATAATTTTCAAAATAAGAATACAATTTAAAAAATTTGACTTTCATGAAATACTGTAATCACAAATTAATAAAAACAATAATTTAACTTAAATTTAAAAATGCCATAACCATAGTGTAATCCATAACTAAGTTATTGTTATAGGCCTTATTTATAGTGCAGGCTTTAACGACAGAGGAGGCTCGTGTGTAATCGGATTGCTGGCTATTCCCGGCTTCCCCGGAAGTGACCTCGCTGATCGAAGAGCGAACTCATTGAACCTACATGTTGCTCTTCGTTCGTTCCATATTTGCTCTCTAATGGAATGAATATTATTGAAGTTTTTCACTCCAATGAGATTTTATAGGAAGTATGATTTTGTTTTTTGTTTTTTTTTATTTTCCGTTGCTAAATAAACTGCTAAAAAATTCACATGCTTTTAATATTAAAAAACGTTTACGTGTTATAAGGGCGTAACATCTACGGTGTCTGTCGGCTTTCCTGATAGAAAAAGATAGTGTTACTATGACAAGAGCCTTGTTTTTAATTGCTATAAAAAAGTAATTACGGAACTGTCTTTTTGACATTACAGTTTATACTGTCTGTGCTTTGGTTTTAGAAAAAAATCCTAAATTTGACTGAAGTGGAAATATAGTATGTAATATATAACTGCCTAATCCATAATAATACAAAAAAAATCCTATTTCTTTAACTATGTGTACATCATATTTCATCAACTCGTTACAATGATTTAGCTGTAATAGCGTAACAGACCAACATACAGACAGAGAAAGTATAGATTAATTGTAACGTACAGAGTACTTTGAACATTTCATAATTATCTAAGCACAGAGTATAATGTCAAACTAAAGCTTGGAATATTTTAGTCTATGTTTTTAAATAAGTTGGTTTAAGTGTTAGTGTGTTTGAAACTATGTTATTTTTTCTCAATTATCTCTGATGATGTCCCTGATTGGAGTGCGAACTCATTAAACTGACGTGATAATTTTCATGCGTTTCAATGAAATATCACCTATGAGATATTTTATGACATGTTTAGAATACGTTATTGAACTGCACATAAAGTTTAAAGGATGCTGTATGTAGTCACGATACCTATTTCAGAAATATACTTGGAAATCAAGTTTTTACCAATATTATTATAAAGCTGGAGAGTTTGTTTGTTTGTTTGAACATTCTAATCTCAGTATTTACTGGTCCGATTTGTAAAATTATTTCAATGTTAGATAGCCCATTTATTGAGGAAGGCTATAGGCTATGACATCACGCTAATTATGCCACGCGGACAAAGTTGCGGGTGGAAGCCAGTATATGATATAAACAATCAAGAAAGTTGCTAATGAAGGAAAAATTATAAGTAGTTTCCTTCATTGCGGTTTACTGAAAACCAGAGCTTTTTTATGGTATTGGAAGGCAAACAAACAGACAGATTTCCTGATGGTAAGAAATTCACGCCGCTTACAGACACCAAAGATGGTAATGGTGTGTTGCCAACCTTAGGGCGGGATGTTAGGCCTTCGCTGCAAAACTCTACCACCTAGTTAGAAGTCACGGTGTTAGTCACGGTAAGCCTATGCTCGCCTTTTCCGAGCTGCCTGGCATAGAAAGGCAGATGGTCTATTCTACAAAGGAGCCCGGACCAACACGGGAAAAAAAGACCTTTAGCAATAATGCTACAATAGATACCTGCAGCTTCTTTTTCATTAGATTACAACATTAAGCGTCTTTAAATTAATAAATTTAACAAAATAAAATAAAACATTATGGTATACTAATGTTTGAACGTAATATTTCTAGTTAAATTTTGTCTGTGTCTATATTTATTTGTAACGTTGGGAAGCTATAAACTTGTTTTGCTTTCTTTTTGGAAATAATAATTATTATTCCTTTGCTTTGAATTAAAACTAACCATTAATGTGATTTTTTTCATGCAAATAAAAAAAGTAAACAGCCATATGCTTGCTTATCTATCATTCGAGAGATTTCTCCTAACTGATCCATAACAAGGAAATGTATAACCAGCTGTGCCGCGTAGGACTTAAAAAGCGGTTTTCCCGCTTGAATCTAGATCATGTGCCAATTCCGGGATTAAAATAGCCTCTGTGCTTTTCAAGCTTTATTTTCTAAATAACAACGAAAGTAACATCGAAAACGGTTCAACGGTTTCGGAGATTACTTCGCACAAATAGAAAGACTGACAAAAAATATTTTGTTGTTATCATATAAACTATGCATTTAAGAAAAGAGTAACGCAGAGATATTTTGAAATGTCAGTCTGTTATTTTAAACTTCTGCCTGTGATGTCTAATTTTTTTCTATGTGACTAGAAAACGAAGATCACACTTTTTTCTTACTGATATTATTGTAAACAGCTCAGGCCTGAAGACACCATAAATATTGTAGGTGAGTTGCTGTCTTGTGTTAGGCTACTTTTCCGGAACAGAAGATAGCTCTGGCATTATGGCAGGAATAGGTAAGGTGATGGATCTCTATCTAAACAAAATGCAGAGCAGCATTCTACCTCCAGTGGTCTTGTTGGTAATGACCTAAAACCTTTACTCGTCTCTTACGCTCTACCTGATAGAGAAGGAGATTGTCTATTCTACACAGTAGATCCGGATTCTAGTCTAATGCGAGGTATTATTTATGGTGTTAATTAATGTATTTATATTATTCAGTTATCATAATATTAATACGTTTATTTGTAGGAGAAATGCAGAACGCTGATATTTTTCAATAGTAATGCTTATAAAGAACATTAAATCAAAAATTTAAATTTTACACATAGGTACTACCATGTATTTGACACTCACAAAAAATATTGATTACAAAAGTTCACAGATGGCGCACAAATTAGTAATACGAGTATAATGTTTGGAAACAAAGTAGTTGGGCTTGATAAATGAAGATGGCGTTTTTTAAAAAAGATAATTAACAAGAAAACCTTAATAATGCTTGAATATTACCACAACATAGTTTAAAACAAAGTTACTTAATATGTCCCTATGTCACTTTGTATGCTTAAATCTTTAAAAATACGCAACGGATTATGTTTTTTTTTTCGATAAAGTGATTGCGATGCAAAGCCGTGGCGGGTCACTGATATCTTAATATTTATATTTAATGACTTATAATTAAAATTAATTATTGGCCAATTCCAACCAATGGGCGACTACTAGTATTGTCAATGCAAAATAAAGATGTGAATATAAATACATTTTGCATAACCATACATACTCGTAAATCGTTTGGTAACAAACTGGAAACGGTTGTAGGTAGACGTAATGTGTAACATGCTTCTAAGTATCTATCTAATATATAAAATTCTCGTGTCACGGTGTGCGTAACTGAACTCCTCCGAAATGGCTGGACCGATTATTGTGAAATTTTGTGAGCATATTGAGTAGGTCTGAGAATCGGCCAACATCTATTTCATACCCCTTAGTGATGAGGGTTGTCCACCTTAACATTTTATATGGCAAAACAACGTTTGCCGGGTCAGCTAGTACTAATATAATAAAGAGGAAATGTTTGTTTGAAATAAATAAGCTCAGAAACTACTGGACCGATTTCAAAAATCTTTCACTCTTAGAATGCTACATTATCCCTGAGTGACATAGGCTTTGTTTCATCAAATACGGTGCAGAAAAACAAAAGTTACGTGGGCGAAGCTGCGTAAAATGGCTAGTTGTAAATAATTACGCAAAACAATTGGCCACTTGGCTTATAAATTTGCATCGTTAACGGAATGCTAGCTGTATCTTTCTCACACACGTTGATACCGCTAAGCAAACATTTATTAGATTACATACTTAAATAACAATTACACAGCAACATGTGTACATTATGCAATGTTAAGGTTAAAATATTTTAAAGAAGAGTATTTTCACGCCCATATGCCCAAAGAGGTAGGCAGTGGTACAACCAAGCCTCTCATGACTTGCCAAAGACACTAAGTCCTACATTGTGATACGTGGAAAGCCTTTAGCAAATCTGGTACATATCCAATTCCGGGCAATGATATTATATAATTTTTTAAAGAAGAGTATCTTCACGCTCATATGCCTAAAGAGGTAGGCAGTGGTATAACCAGGCCTCCCATGACTTGCCAAAGACACTAAGTCCCACAATGTGATACGTGGAAAGCGTATAGCCAACAAGGTAAATATCCAATTACAGGCAATGATATATTTAATAAAAAAGTGAAAAAAAAATCTTTTGGTAGTCCGACCCGATTCCAGGGTTCCGAATTCTGATTCCGATTCCGAACTCGCAACCTCATAAAGTCACCGACCGCTAAACTAAACAGAGGCAACAGTTTTAAAAGAAAAAATATTCCTCAGACAAGATTTGAACCTTAACCTACGCCTCTCGCTTATGAAAGCTTATTAACTAATCTATCGTTGACTGCCTCGTTGGTCGAGTGGCTAGTGTACAAGCCTAAGTACACCGTCCATCCGCGAGGTTTGAGTCCGCCCCCGCGGAGTAGGCATTTGTGTGATAAACATTTAGGTGTTTGCTTTTTTAGTTCTGGATGTTTAATAAATTTATTTGGTATCTATTTATGTATTAGAATCGTTGAGTAACACCCATAGCACAAGCATATAATTTGCTTACTTTGGGGTTAGATTCAATTTGTATAACTTGTCCCTTATTTACTTATTTAACTCAAAATTTTGTATAGAAAAAATGTAATGACTATTTAAAAGATAATTGACGTCAGTATTTATAGCGGTCGTTAAAATTACAATCTAGATAATAAAACTAAAACTAAATGAAATTATTACGTCATTAATGCTTAACTTTGTATGGGTTTCAATAAAAACTTCATTAATAATTCAAATTCTTGTACGTGGAGTGAATTTCAAACAAGCTTTTCTAAATTCATCTCTAACCCTTTGAATTAATGATTAAGGAGTATTAACGAAAGCTTTATAAACATTATGCTTTAAGTTTTATTTGAGTTCTTACCTAGAGCTTGTATTATTTTAAGCGCTCTTGCACAGCCTTTAAAGGCTAGGCTGCTAAGGCTTTTATAAGTTCTGCGTGTTCATAATAATATTATAAACTAGCGGTCCGCCCCGGCCTTGCACGGTTATAAAATATACATATAAACCTTCCTCTTCATTCACTTTATATATTAAAAAAACCGCATCGAAATCCGTTGCATAGTTTTAAAGATTAAAGCATACGAAGGGACATACGGACAGTGGAAGCAACTTTGTTTTATACTATGTAATGATGCGGTATGTCTGTCTGTTTATTACGCTTTCAAGGAAAACCGAGGAAAAGGTTTTAATGAAATTTCAAAAATGTATAGTTAAAGACCCAAATTGACTAAGATCACGGCCATAAACATTAATTACAAAGCAACGACTTTTCTTCTTATTAATAAACATGCACTTTTTTATGGACTTAAATACACAAAGGTTTAAACTGAAATAATATTTTTTATAACATTGTGATGTAGTATATAATACCACTTGTATTAGGTACTATTTAAATTACGCGCTTCGGCTATATTCGTCAAGCTTCGGAAATCCGAATGTATTTTAAACATAACTATATAGAGGTGTTATTACATGATTAGCCATTTCGCTTAAATTTAGATTAGGTCAGTCAATTTAAAAATGTAAAAACAGAAAAAAGGGTAAAGCTAAAGCGCATAATTTAAATAGTACTCTAACTATAATCTACGTCTATTAATAAGACAGTTTATTTTATAAAATAGTGAACAAATAGCCAATGCACATTATATGTGGTAAAAAGTCACTTATTATATAGATGTTAATCTCTAGTATATATACATAGGTCAAAATATACTGATGATTTCGCTGTATACATACAGTAATATTATAAACATAACACATTAACTATATATTAAATATGTTTAAATCGTAAAATAAAATATTTCTATTTGGAGCTAAATACTAATGTGTCCATTGTCCATTGATCATAGTAACAATATTAAAATATTTTTGAGATTATGATTTAAGTAAAAACTTTTAGCCATGACTTTTATATTGCAGTAAATTCTTATTTTATCTATTACCAGAATATTATATTTTCCGTGGCTACACTTGCGTACACATATACTATTTAAATTATGCGCTTCGGCTATATTCGTCAAGCTTCGGAAATCTATATAGAGTAGTTATTACATAATTAATCATTTCGCTTCAATTTAGATTAGATTTAGATTAAATTAATTACTAAAACGACGATCATACATTGCTTTCTTGATCGGTTAAATTCGTACTGAAGCGCATAATTTAAATAGTATATTTGTACCTAGTTAAATTAAGCTCCCCTATGGAACCCGTTTAGATAGCAGGATAAAAAGTAGCCTATATCACTTTTCAATCCCCAATCTATCTCCACAAAGAAAAATGTACAATAATGTCTCTCATTTCTCACGTGAAAAGACAAATAAACAAACACACGTTGCAACATTAGTGTTGATTTAGTGAGTTTATTTCTATATAAACTATTTATATCTCTCCTCAGAGTTCCCCAATATTTAAATAAATAACGACAATAGACAAAAAAAGTGTTCCATTCAAACCAAACCCACCTGCTCGAAACTTCCTGCTATTGAGTACAGGTACAGTCACGAGCAATAACATCGGACATACTTCAAATTCAAATGTATATAACCATACTGAAACACTAATAAGTATTGTTGAGTCGCCTCTGCGGCGTAGTGGTCCAGGTATTAGTACTACGCTACTACTACAGCATGAGGTCTTGGGTTCGTTTCCGGGTTCTGGCAACAAAAAGAAAATTCGAAATGTTGCTCAGAATTGGATATGTGCCTGGTTGGTGATAGGCTTGCTACCTATCACATTGTGGGACTTGGTGACTTCGGCTAGTCGTGGGTACCCTAATTGTGCCTCTGCCTACTTCTTCGTGGATATGGGCTTGAAGATACTTTTTTGTTCAATAATTGTGTTTTCGTTAAATTTTATCAAATCTAGTTACATATCTTTACCAGCCTGCCAGGCAGCTCGTAAAAGGCGAGCATAGGCTTACCGTCACTAACACCGTGACATCTTACTAGGTGGAAGAGTTTCTTAGCGACTCGCCCAGAGTGGTAACACCGCCTTATCTATTTCTGCCGCCATAACGTCAGTGGTTGCCGTTGACGTGTTTCGGTTTCGAAGGTATGGTAGAAGGTGGTGGTATTTTTTCTGGATTATATCATAAGTGTGTCATACCGAAAATTCTAGATTCATTATTATGAATTAATTAAAACTAGTGGTCACGCATTGATCGAAATTCGACCATAATACATTTTAATATCTTTTTGATAAGAACGCCATCTTCATTTCTCACGACCAACTACTTTTTTTCCAATAAGCATTATTATAGAAAAAAAACACACACACAAAAAATCTTAATTTTCAGTTTCACGTTATGTAAAATAAGTACAATGTACTCTTCAAATATCACTGAGCTCATGCTGAGAGTGATACCGGAACGTTGATTATGTTATACATATTATTATGTATTTATGTCTTTTTTATTTTATTTTAATTATTTTAGAATGTAAGAATGTATAAATACTTAAGTAACATTTTGTTCAGCCGTAGTAGGTTTTTTCATTTTTAAATATATCATTTGTGATTTCATTTTCTAAGGATAGGACAGTTATGAGAGTATCTCTTGATAGTAAGTAACAACCATGGACTATGGACACCATAAATGTTATGGGTGCGTCACTGGCCTGTTACCGGTATGTTAAGTCTTATGTCCTCCTCTACCCATTACTCTACCCTCATACCCGAACACGACAAGCTCTAATATTTAATAATTATGATGGTTTCGAAAAGGTAATCCGTAAATTTCTCTACCACAGCACTGTATTCAATCATCACTGGGCATGTTGGTAATCTATTAAAACTACGCTCACCTCTTACGATTTGCCAAGTTGGCAGGTGGTCTATGCTTCACAGGGTATTCTCGACCAATTTAAAGACTAACAAGGGCCGATTGTAATAAAATTTTAACAATAAAATAGACGTTGTAGATGACTTCTTTTTTTCTCTATCCCAAAGGATTCCAGCAGGAAATTTCCGGTACGCAAATAACATCAAAACGACAAAAACCGCAAGCAACAGGTAGTAATTAATGTAATTAATGTTCAGAAGTGTTTTTTTATGAAAAGGATAATGAATGCGGAGAAAGCCAGAATGGTTTCCAAGAAACGTGAGATTTGGCACTCGGTACTCTCTGCTTACCCGTAAGGGACTTGGCGTGAAGATATGTATTTATATAAGATAAAACGCCAATTAGTAATAAGTCAGGAAGTGTAAAACAGAATTTAAGTTTATTGCAGTACATTTATCGCGAGTTCACTCATGCGACGTATTTTACCTTTTTATAGACGAGAATCCGAATTAAAAACTGCATGTACCCATATATCTTTAAATTCTGTATAAAAATGTACTTTCTGATGTAAAAGGTTAGCGAACAAGCGCACATCTTTCCTGTGAGTGAGAGATAATTGTGGTCTAACACCAAATATGTTATAGGTGCGTCTTTGTCCTGTGGCTGGAATGCTAAGCCAATTGCGCACCGGCTACCTTACTCTCTAAACCAGAACATGACAGTCCTTATATCGTCAGGAATACACTCCACCACCAGCGGTCTTGTTAAACACCAGTAATCTATGCTTGCGAGCTGCCTGGCAGAGAGGCAGATAAAGCGGACATTGATCAACATGGAAAATATAAAAAGTATATCGCAGATGAGTTGGCTAAAAATCCTTGCAAGGCTATGATTAATCTTATACCTTTAAATGATCAATTCTTGTAATTCTGGAATTTCGAAATAGGCTCCAACGGTTTTTATGAAATTTAGTATGTAGGGGGTTCCGGGGGCGATAAATCGATCTTGCTAGGAATCATTTTTAGAAAATGTCATTTTATTCGTGTTTAAACTGAAAAATATGACACTTCCTGACATCTATTGGCGAATAATAATACTATTTTTTATGAACAATAAAGTTGCTCCATCAGATGGTGTTGTTAAGTGACAAGAAGTCAATGAGTCTTTGCTAAAAAATACCGAGCAAAGCTCGGGCATCCAGGTTCTGAAACATTAAAAGTGAACTGCCACATTGAACATTGAAAGTGAACCGTCTGCCTTCCTTGCCAGACAGCTCGTAAAAGGCGAGCAAAGGCTCACCGTCACTAACACTGTGAATTCTGACTACTTGGTAGAGTTTATCAGCGACTCGCCCGGATTGGTACCACCGCCTTACCTATTCCTGCCGCCATAACGTCATGACGTGTTCCGGTTCAGAGGGTGAGGTAGCCGGTAAACTTACTTTTGCTCGAGGCCTAACATCCCGGCTCCAGGTTGGCAACGCACCATTACCACCTTTGGTGTCTATAGGCGGCGTGAATTTCTTACCATCAGGAAATCCGCCTGCTTGTTTGCCTTCCAATATCATAAAAAAAAAAAATATTAATGAATGTGCCGATCATAAGTACCCTTCTATTTACACGACATACTTACGGGTTGCATTACTTTTAGCAATTTAGTTTCGGTGTAAGTAGTGTGTCTCTAGTGTGTTCAAAGGAGTATTCACCACGGCTGCAATCTTGCGTTTTCTTAATATAATACATATAACCTGCAATTGTTAATTCATATTATTAAAAAAAGCTCCTTTACGCCCACATTCCCAAAGAAATAGAGGCAAAACCACAATGTGTCAGGTGGCAAGCCTTTCGCCAACCGAGCAGATATTTAATCTTTGGCAACGTTATTTTTATTAAAAAATTGAAAATATACATTTTTGTAACTTTTTTTGTTGCACGACCCGAGGATCGAACCCGGGTCCTCAAGAAGTCAATTCCGACGCCGGACCACTAGACCACAGAGGGCACAATATTATAAAAATAATATGAGTGTGAAGATACTTATTTGTAATTTAAAGTTATTTGCCACATTAAAGTTTAGGTATCTGCGTTAGTAGGATTGGTAAGGAAATTGGAAATTGTTTACCCTTTCTTGGTTGCGATCGAAATTGCGGGTTTCTTAGATAGTTGTTGTTAAGTAGGGTAAGGGTGAAATTTCACAGATGCTATGTAACCTCATGAATTCAAAATTGAGAACCACAAGCTCTGTTACAAAATTTAAAATAGAAGCTTCATTTTGGTAAATACTCTGTTGATGGATACAATGTGAATTATCAAAACTTGATCTACCAAAATGTGCGGATACTAAACAAATAATTATCGATTAAAATGAAAAACATTATGAACATTAAGGGGCCATATACGCTAAAATACGTCAGCAGTATAATGTTTTTTGGCATACAAAGTAATCATGGATATTGGATTTCAAAAATACACAAGATTAATACGAATATGCTTTATATAAGACTAGTGTTTCCAAAACACGATTCATTTCACTTTGCTCGATAAAAAAAAATCAAAAGTTAACCCTTTTTTGAAAGCAAAACCCAACTGTCTACTCAATTATGAAAATATCGACACTAGATTGAACAAAAACATAGATAAGTACTATACCTAAAAGGTAAGTGTTTCAGTTTTTATACCTTTTTTCAAATTACTTTTGTAGTGTCAAAAATAGTGATTTGTCGCTTAAGACGTTTACTTTAGAGCGCACTATTTCATAGTAATCATGGAACGGGGGACTGCGGTGATTGGCTCTTCTGGCGTACTAAGTATGGGGCCTTAATAAATTGTGCAAATAAATATACCTCAAAGACCTAGTTTTAAAGTTGCAGAACAATCACTTCAAATAACCTTTTAAAACATTACAAATTTCTGATGTTTCAACTATTAGGTTTTGCTGTTTCACTGTTATTTTATTTTAATCAAACATATGTATAGACGAAATCAGACGAGACTAATTTAAAAAAAAAACCCTTGTTGAAAACAAATACAATAAAAACAAAAAAAATAACATTAAAATGCTTGTAATTTTGGGAACGTGTGCCAAAAAAGATTTTTGTGGTTGCTACAACCGATTTTAAATATTTTTACAAAAGAGATTTGTCATATGTGTGTGGTGGTCTCACAATAAATTTATAACGGGTCGATTAATAGTTTTTACTTGAAAACTACCAGTAGAATATTGATAAAAAAATATTATTATTTCGGAATCATTTGCTACCTTTCGGAAAAAAATATCAAATCGTGACGTGATAGGTATACCTACCTTTTATTTGCTATCTTTCGAAAATAAAATGATCAAATCCGGATGTACTACCCAATGAAATAGTTGGAGTCAGTTTTTGCAGTTTTAGGCACTGAGCTTAACTATTTTATGTTTTCATTTGAAAATTCAGCAAAAAAGCACAAACCTCTCGTGACGATAAGCAACAACCGTGGTATATAGACACCAAAGATGTTATAAGTGCTTCGCTGTCTTATGGCTGGGCTGTTTGCATATTGTACAAATCTACCGCCTACCCTACGCTTCAGACCGGAACATTATATTAACATTGTAGAGGCAAAAACAAGACAGTGACAGCTTACGTGCTGCCAGGTATACAGGCAGATGGTAAAGTCTACTCAGGTAATCCTGACCAATACGAAGAAAAGATATGTATATAATAAAAAAATACTTAAATAAATATCTATATTTATTAAATAAAGACCCAGACATAAAAATGGACACCTCTTTGTTGTTGGGAATTGAACCCAAAACTGTGAATGGTTAATTAAATATCAGCCTATGCAATATTGGAACGAAGATTTGACTTGGTAACCGACTTGGTGACCGTAACCGGTCAATTCAGAAACCGGATCCTGTACCTAGATCATTAGTTAGCTGTAGCAAGATAAAAATTAAACATACCGCTGTTAAACTTGTTTCCTAGAACTGTTAAAGATAGGTTTAAGTGAAAAATTTTTTTTATGATATGGGAAGGCAAACAAGCAGATGGATTTCCTGATGGTAAGAAATTCACGCCGCGTAAAGACACCAAAGGTGGTAATGGTGCGTTGCCAACCTGAGGCCGGGATGTTAGGCCTCGAGCAAAAGTAAGTTCACCGGCTACCTTACCCTCCGAACACGTCGTGACGTTATGGCGGCAGGAATAGGTGAGGCGGTGGTACCAATCCGGGTGAGTCGCTGCGAAACTCTACCACCTAGTCAGATGTCACGGTGTTAGTGACGGTAACCCTGTGCTCGTCTTTTACGAGCTGCCTGGCAGAAACGCAGATAGTCTATTCTGAGCCCGGACCAACATGGGCCCAATTTCACCATTAATATTTTTAAATCGAATTAGTGAATGAAATTGATTAAGAATCTTATTAGAAGTCTTATAATAGAAAATAAGAAAACGCTGTCATTGCTGTATTACTTTATGTCGTATACATACTTGTGATAGAAAAGAGGACATGTACAGCAAATGTTCCGATAATATCGCAAAGATATTCAAAATATCCAGCCGGCTCAGACCGATGTCAAATAACTTCAGTTCATTCTTGCGTTCTGAATGAGGTGAACGTTTCCTCGCGGTGTTGTTATATTTAACGGTGCTATAATAATATCCTATAAATTGTTGCAACATTCTTATAAGATTCATTTTGCTGTGTTATTTTTTGTGTGTGACAGTGAAGTTCTTTGTCTTATATTGTGTGTTAAGCACAGGTAAGCACTTTTTTTCTTAAAAAAATGTTTTGTTGACGGTACTTTTAATGCTTCTAATTCACAGACTAACCGTAAAGTAATACGTCTCATGTTTTAAATTAGGCGTTAATTGCTTTTAGGAATTAAAACCTAAATTGAATATTTTGATATTTTCTGGAAAAATGAGAAAAAGAAAAACAGACATTCAAAATGTTGCATTCTTTTCATTATTTTTTACCTACTAGGTGCCTAGTAACAGAATCTCTTTCTCCCTAAAAGTTTTTTATCACTCGTAGCTGTAGGTAGGTAGATATGTTTAGTCGTACCCGCGCTTGTATTTAATATTAATCAAGATCTCTGTTAATTAAGGTCTGATTCGATTTCCGATTGGGGCAAGCTTTTGTATGATCAACATAACAATACCTCTTTCAGGATTTCTGGGACTAGGTGCTCAGATTTCATTTTAGTATTTATAACTTATGTTTAATATAGTTGTATAGGTACCTAACCTGTTACACAAAATAAAGTTCCTAGGTAGGTATTACTTTTGAAGTTAGTTTAATTTGTGCGATTTGTCTAGAAGTAGGTAGGTACCTACTTTTAAGTAATTATATACCTAGTCTTCCTACGGTAAGTCCCTGATCGCCTCTGTGTTTTAGCGGTACGGCGTCGGACTTGATTCTTGAAGTCCCGGGTTCTATTCCCGGGTCGGGCAACAAAAGTCGTAGGTGCCCTGCTTGTGCCTCTGCCTACCTCTAAGGGGATATGGGCGCGAAGATACGTACTTATTTACGTACTTGCCCGGCTAAGGATCCACTGCCTTACCTACTGTTGCTGTAATCATTCTGTCATGTTTCGGTTTGGAGGGTAGGGTAGCCTTTAGACTTGCACAGTACAAGGCTGCCATTCCGGCCTCAGGACAGCAACAAATCTATGGTGTCTAGGCCACGATTGTCTCTTATTATCAGGTGTCTCTTATTATGCTTGTTCGTTGATTTTGAACTTTTTTTGATTTTGGAGATTATTATAAGAAATTAGTTATTTTCGGAATTTATGAAAAAAACTAGCGACTGCCCGTGACTTCGTACAGATCTAGGCGTGACTTTAATCAGACTTAATTCATCACTAACGCTTTATCTTTGTTAAATACCTACCCTCAGAGGGTCTGAACCCTTACCATGAGCTTCCGGCGCTAACCTAAGTACCTAGGTACCCTACTGTAAATTTTTTGTACGAAAACTTTCTAAGAGAACTAAATTTTCAGACCAAAAGAGTTATAGGACGTAAATTAACAATTGTAATCTATGATGTAAGGGCTCCTGGTAAAGGCTCTATTGGTGTAAATAAATTAAAAAGAAAGAAATTCTTTGGAGTCCATACTAGCACAACACTAGTGGCACTCAATTTAAAAAAAACAATAATCCTCGGCAAAACCTACAAATTGTAATTTTGTTAAAATCCATCTTAATCACGCCAGCTTGCAAACAAAACTTCCCATTAAAATCTGCCTACCCGTTCAAAAGTTATTCCCCTACCAGACACACACACAGACAGATACACAGACACGTCGAACTAATAAATACATTCCCTCGGTTACTAAAATCAAACTTGAATCAGTTATCATTAATAGATACAATTCAATAAATAAAATAACTATAGGTAGGTACATGTACCAAGTACATTTTTGAGAACGAAATGAGTGACGAATACACACACTTTTTTTAAATAGGTAGGTAGGGATTATGCTAAAATACAAAACTAGGTATATTCTTATATTTTTCACAACGCACCTACCCACCTTACATAGGTAGGAAGAGATATTATATTATATCAGACCTAACTATGTAATAGGTAGGTATTTTTCACACGAAACTGTAGGTAGGTACGTAGGTTTAAATTGCATGGCATTAAAGTATCTCTTTTGATGAAGATCTGCCAAGTTTTGGAGATGGACTTTAGGGATATTATGTGCTATCATTAAGTAGGTATTTTGTTAAATAGAAGAAATTGCTATTCAATTACCGGAGTAAAAAAAATAAAAATAAAATAATGTATTTCTTATTACGTTTTTGCGACATTTAAAGTAAATATACCTACTTTAAATGATAGCTAAGTAGTTTATTAATTGATTTTACATAATTGCCTATTAATGTGGCATTTATTACCTAATTTTACTTATTGCCAATTACAAATCAATTACCTACTATATTAAAACTTTTGCATACCTGAATTTTTATTATTCCTATTTTTTTGTCGGTGGTCTTTTAATTCTAGTTTTATAATAAAAAGGCTATTATTACAAAATAAAAAAAAACGAAAAGTCCAACCGACAAATTGGCAAGCGACAAATTTATTTAAAAATATAAAATTACTATTGACGTATTTCAAGTTTAACGAATGTACCTACGAAATAAAGACATTGAATTGAATTGAACTGCTAAACACATGGTCCGAGCTCCATTGTTCCATCTATTTTTCTGCCAGGCAGCTTGTAAAAGGCGAGCATAGGGTTACCATAACTAGCACCGTGACATCTGACTAGGTGGTAGAGTTTTGCAGCGACTCACCCGGATTTGTACCACCGCCTTACCTATTCCTGCCGCCATAACGTTAATGCTTGCCGTTGACGTATTCCGGTTCGGAGGGTAAGCTAGCCGGTAAACTTACTTTTGCTCAAAAGCCTAACAATCCAGCTTTAGGTTGGCAACGCCCTATTACCAGCTTTGGTGTCTCTAGGCGGCGTGAATTTCTTACCCCTAGGAAATCCGTCTGCTTGTTTGCCTTCCAATATCATAAAAAGTAAAGTAAAAAACACTTATTTACCTATGTGCCGGTTATTCATGTTATTAAAGACGAGTAGTTTGTAGTCACGGGGCAAAATATTTTTATATTTATTATTTGATGTAATCTAATACCGCCTCCAGTAAGGAGGAAATTCTCAATTCGGCTGTTTCTTTTTTGTATGATCGTTTCGCGAAGATTCAATAATTACGAACAGATTTTTATGCTACTTTTTATTATATGAATCTAAAGTGGCGTCACATATTTTGTTTCAACATCAGATAAGCGTATTATACCTATTTATTTAACCAGTTAATAATGTAAATGTATGCAATAGTTTACGGTAGACAGGGTTAAAATTATTAACATTTTAAAATTGTTTGTAAGTTATAATTCAAATTGTAATAAGAATAAAAATATTTGTTAAATGAATATTTAAACATTGTGTATACATATAACTAAATAATCAGTTTTTAAAAATATTTCAATATTTGCACACCACAATGTGGTAGAATATGTTGGAAAGCTTAAATAATTTTGTAACAACCTTAACACACATATTCCGCAAATAAATATATTTTCTTTCTTTCTAAAACTGAAAAATAACAAGACGGATCTTAATAAAATTAATATCAAACAATAAAAAAAGGGCGTTGTAAAAAAATTAGTCTCCGTCTAACTCGCAACGAACTTGGCGTGAATTTTAAGCACTAGAGAATAAAACATTCAAACAGAAAAATAATCACACACGTGTTGTAATAATAATAAGAACTTGCTTTCAGTTTTTTTTCTCCAGCACTAATTTTTTTACTAGCCAAAGGTTGGATTGCAGATCATGCTGAACGCATTACACTCGTCTTATAACATTTTTAAATATTATAATGCAAAGTGCACATTAAAAACAACGAAAAATTATATTTATTTAAATAAAAATAAAATTGATTGATTTTTTTATTTATTTTATTAAAATTATTTATTGAACTAATTACAGAGTACAAAGGCGAGCTTAATGTAGGTACTAGTTTCAAGCCATTTTCTCTCAGTGACATAATTCTTGTAATTCACAAAAACACAAAACTTATGAGCAATATAACAAACAACTACACACGAATAACCTATAACTAATACTAATTCGAAAGGAAATAAAAGAAATGTTATAAAACAATATATTTGAAAATTTGGCGCCATCGAAAGAGAAAATGGTCAAAGTTTTTTCATAATTATTGAATTTCGTGTTCATATTGCGTGAAATCAGTCAATTTTGGTAACATTTGTACAATTTTGTTCAAAATGTGTGCCTCCTTCCTTACTGCTGCCAAATCTCACTATATGAGATTGAGTAATGTGGCCACCGCTTTACCCAAGGCCCTGACATGAATTATATTATTGACGACTTATGACAATTTTTTTATAGAATCCCGGTTTTCGTAAATTTGATGTAAATTTTTACTTGAAACGTGAAGAATGAACGAAAAAAGAACAGTATATTTTTACATACCGTAAAACTAAAATCATACATCTTATTTGAAATACCAATCAATATCAAAAACCAATACTTAATGAAGTTATCATTTATATTGTATCTTATATTGTATCCGGTTCAATAATAGGCCCTTGAAGGTTGGAACGCATCAGCACATTCCAACGTGATTCACAAATCGTGATATGAATGATGGTATTCAGAATCAAACAATGCAACCAAATTTGAAGTCAACAACAGATAAGTGATGCTAGGAATAATATCAGATAACATACTGGAGGTACCTTTATCTGCATACTAATACTATAAATGCGAAGGTGTATTTGTTTGGACCTTCCTTATTTGACCGCCTCGTTGGTCGAGTGGCTGGCGTACACGCCTAAATACACCGATCAACCGCGAGGCTCGGATTCGATTCCCGACGGGGGTTACTTGTCTAGAGATAATTATATATATATATATATATATATATTAATCCTTGTGTGTTGGTGATGCCTTCTTTCACATCGCAACAGATTGGTTTTATGTTGAAATCGTTATGTGTGTAGATAATTATTTACACAAACTGGTTGACCATAAAAAGTCCTTGACTGATTGACACATATTACATATGGTTTTCCCATTATTTGCACTGCTAAGGGTCACTTGCACATTCTGTCAATTTCATAAAAAAAAACCTAATCCAAAAACGTAGCCCTAAGAATTCTAACCATCTTTCTAAAGGAGTGAAGGCTTTTGCCTAAATCTAAATCCATCTCAAAACATAAATGTGATATGACAGCCAAATTCAAAACTTAGATTAAGCAATTTTGTTGACTATACTGAAAAGAGAATTTGAACATATCTTAACATTTTTAATAACATTCGGGCAAAGCTAATGGCAACAGCTAGTATCATCTGTATAAACAAATAAATAAAAATGGAGTGTCTGTTTTTAGTGTTTAAATAACTGCATTTTACTACATGCACAAGAATGTATTTAAGGTACATATACCATATCACAATTTTCGCATTTTTTGTCTGTCTAGCTGTTCCGGATAATCTGAAGTGGCTGGACCAATGTTGGCACTTCTGCAACGACAACAGAACTTTCACTGGCAAGTAGTTGATGCAATAAGGAGTAACATAAAGGCTACTTTTATTTAAAAAACGTAAAATACTTAAAAAAAATTTTTTAAATTCCAACCGGACGAAGTCGTGGGCTCAGCTAGTATTAAGTATGTATTATGTTTAGCAGGAACCCTTCGATACACAAAAATGAATTCCTTTTTTTCTGTATAGCCGCGAGCTATCTGAGGGCTATCTTAAAATAACTTTGTGAAACATAAGTAAGCCAGTGTTGAACATATTTCGTTGAAAAGTAATAATTTCTAATGAATTACCTACGACGTAGCATGATATTAATAACATTATACATAATTGTATTATACTTTTTTAACTTTGACGTGTCTATCTCTCTGTTTGTGTATGTGTGGTTGTGTATCTGTTTGACTGTGGCATCGTAACTTTTAAACGGATTGACCGATTTCGATGCGGGTTCCTTTGTTTTATAAGTTTACGTGATCGAGATAGTTTGCGCTACATCTAAGGTTTGTTAAGGGTTATTGTTTTTTTATTTAGGATTATAACGTATCTTTCTTACCAACTTCTTGATAAATAGGTGAATAAATATATTAATATCCAGATTGCCGTTCTCATTCTCACTTTCTTTCTTGCACAACTAAGCTTAACACCTCGGCTACAGGGCAGCAACACACCTGTACAATGTTTGGTGCCAACTTTGTCTTACCAAGGAATGACATGAAGTTGCTATTTTTCTTATCACAATACCCGTAATTGTGTTATTTTTCACGTAAGTGGTCCGATGTTACTCTTGACTTCATGAGATCCCGGGTTCTATCTCCGGGTCCGGAAATATAAAAAAATGTGTTTTTCCAAACTCCAATAAAAACAATATTTGGATTAGATATGTCCCGGTTGGCAATACGCTTGCATCACATTGTAGGATTTAGTCTTCGGCTAGTCGTGGGTGCTCTTGTTGTACATGCCTACCTCTTTGTGGATAAGATACGTTTTTGCTTTAATTTACATTTCAAGTTAAAAAAAAGTTTGTCGCCTCTGTGGTCTAGTGGTTCAGTTGATGGACTTGACTGCATGAAGTCCCGGGTTCGAAACCCGGGTCGGACAACAAAAAGAAAATTGATTTTTTCCAGTTTTCTAATAAAAAATAACGTTCCTCGGGATTGGATATGTGCCCCGTATGCGATACACTTGCCACCTATCACTTAGTGCCTTCGGTTAGTCATGGTTGTGTCTCTGGCTACCTCTTCGGGGATATGGACGTGAAGATACTTTGAGTTAAAATTAAAATGTTTTTGTACCAAGTTTTTGTACCATGACAAAGAATATGAAGACTTTTGTGGTGATGTTAATGTTACATGTTACGAACGTGTCAACATTAAAAATAAGCATTTAGTTATATTGTATCAAAGCTGACCTTGCACGTCCACTGGCTAAAGTTGTTTACTATCTTGTATTCGCTATTCCAGATATATAAATCTTTGTAATACTTGAAAAACTTGTTTGTAAATATATTTTTGTATTTTTACGGTTTAAAGGTCGGAGTTGAAAGTTTTAGAAATTAGTATTTAAAGTATTTTCACGCCTATATCCCAGAATAGGTAGGCTGAGGCACAAGGTACCTGCGACTAGCCGAAGACACTAAGTCCCACAAAGAGATAGGTGGCAAGCTTATCGCCAACCGTGCACATATCTAATCCAAACGTTTATTGGTGATTGGAAAAACACATTTTTTATATTGCCCGACTCGGGAATTGAACCCGGGACCTCATGAAGTTAAGTCCAACACTTGAATCGCTAGACCATATTAAACATATTATTTGAGACACTTGTACTGTTTTACGTATCACTTATACTTTATTATTTTATAAATAGCCTACCGGTTTCGCTTTTTACAGCATCATCAGGGCTAGAACTTATTTGTAGTATTTTTAAGTATTTATTTTTGTAAGTATTTTTGAATTCAAAAAATAATTATTATAAAAAATTAATTACTAATTCAAAAATTGATTATTATTCAAAAATATTGTTCAGTAATTTAAGTTCTAGCCCTAATGATGCTGTCAAAAGCGAAACCGGTAGGCTATTTATCTATACATAGTATAAAGCAAAGTCGCTTTCCGCGTCTGTCTGTATGTATGTATGCTTATATCTTTAAAACTACGCAACGGATTTTGATGCGGTTTTTTAAATAGGTAGAGTGATTCAAGAGGAAGGTTTTTAAGTATAATAACATGCTTCATATATTAGAGAACCACTGATAATTTCAAGATATCTAATGCGAAGTCGTAAATAAACACATTTTTTTGCGCTTGCATTGCAAACGCTGGCTGAACTCTACGAAATAGATCAAAATAATGTACTAAGTATTGTTTACCTTATAAATGTCTACAAAAAAGTTCGCGATGGTATATGTTTATCTCTTAGGGATAACCTACAATAACCAATTTTTATCCTTTACTTTTTACGAAAAATAATGTCTTATTTACGAAGCGACTTTAAGCAATACAGCGTTAATCCTTATCTATTTAAGTATCTTAAATAAATTTTACATTTAATATAGAACAATATCGCCCTTTACAGCATGTAAATTAAACGAATAGTTTCGGAGATATTACAGGTTTAAAATATAGGGACATTGCGGTTGCGGCGGTACCGGCTGGCCGCGGTGCGTGCCTATCCCTACTAATAATAAAAATGCGAAAGTAACTTTGTCTGTCTGTCTGTTACGCTTTCACGCCTAAACCAGTGAACCAATTTTGATGAAATTTGGTACAGAGATAGGATAGACTCTGAGGAACAACATAGGCTACTTTTCATTGCAAAAATAAGGGAAAATGGGTAAAAAGAGGGGACGAATGTTCATATGGAAATTCGACATTTTTAAAGCTGTAACAGTGAAACTTTGTATTTAGACACGTTATGATAAACGAAAGAATATATGCTTCTTTTTATCACTAGAAAATGAGGGAGAATGGGTAAAAAGAGGTAATGAATGTTCGTCTGGAAAATCGTTTTTTTGTTTGAAAGGGTGTATTTCAGAGGTGGTCCCATGGTCACCAGGTGAGGATATGATGATGAAATCCTGGGGAAGTCGAGGGAAACTCTAAAAAATGTTGGCAAGAATAGTGTTTTTGTGGATTATGATCACTTGCTAGCATTCGGCAATGGTCACTCCATACTCAGACTCAACAGACTTGCGGAACAGGCTAACCGTCAAGGGTCTTTGAGGGATTTGGAGATATTTTCACAGACGAAAGGGAGAAAATCAGCTACGCTCAGCGTCAAACTCAAAGTAGAATCATTTTCGGAAGGTTTAATAGGAATGTTTTTGTTAATGCAGAATTCATATAGTATGACCATACGTTACAGTATAAAAATCCTCCTTTGACATTAATTGGAAAAATGATTAAAAAATGTCAGCATTGTGATCTCTTAAAATTCAAAAATGAAACGCAGGGTTGTGTGAATTGTAAGATATTATTGCTTTTGCTTTGTGAACCAGCTGAGCCGCTAAAGTCTCTTTTATTGTGCAATTCTGATGAATCTCGAAGATTTTTAAGCAATATGCGCAAATGCAATAATTGTTTTCAAATGACGTCGTTTGGAGTAGGTAGACACATCATTATGCCAAGATGTTCTCCCACATTTTTCTGTGCAAGGGCAAATTTATCACAGAATCGGTTCATACTAACATTTAAAAGCTGAAAAGTTTAATGTTATTGCTACAATTTCTAAATGTGAGTTTCTGAAGATATACCCGAAGGGTTAGTTCTGCCTAACTGCATAACCAGAGCACTAACGACTAGCCGAAGACATTAAGTCCCACAATGTGGTAGATGACTATCCTGTAGCCGGGCACCCATCCAATCGCGGGCAAGTGGCAACGTTACATTTATTAGAAAATTGAAACTTTACATTTTTTATTTGTTTTTTTTTTGTTGCCCGGACCGGAAATAAAACCCAAGATCTCAAGAAGTAATTCCGAAGACGGACGGTTTGACCTCAGAGACGATATTTATATTTCTAAAATTTCGAAAAAAAAATCTGTTAGAGGTTTCCATAACTTGCTATACAGTTTAATTTGCTATACACAATAACGTATTCCTACTATTTATCTGAGGTGAAATTAGAAAAGAGAAAGTGTATGTACAGTTTTGATGGCAAAATGCTGAATTGATTTTAATATTTACAAAAAAATAGATAAAACTTTGGATAGCGATATAGGCTACATTTTATCTTAAAATTTTAACGAGCAGTGTTGGAGAGCTAAATATCAAATTAGTAGACTACGCGGGCGAAGCCGCGGGTAACAGCTAGTAAAATAATAAAGTATAAGTGATACGTAAAACAGTACAAGTGTTTCTTCATTTAAAAATATGCATATTTGGAAGTTTTACCAAGCGCCGACGATTGAAAATAACAAATATATTATTTGAGGGTGGTATCAAGAGTCTCCGAATAATGAATACGGAGGAAGCCAGGCAAGCATGCAAGAATCGTGAGATTTTGTATATATGTATGTCATCATATTATCTGGATTCTTATCAACATTTTTAGATGTTTAACATTCAGATCATGAGTTCAATTTATTTTAATTGATAAAAATATCCACAATTTGAATCTTGAATATTCTAGAAAAAATACTATAATTAAAACGGCATTTGGTGTTAAGGCCCCATACTCAGTCAGCTAGAAGAGCCAATCACCGCGCTCCTCCGTTCCATGATTACTATGAACAATGGCGCTCTAAAGTACAAAGTAAAAGTAATTTGAAAAAAAATATAAAAACTGAAACCCCTTTTAGGTATAGTGCTTGTCTATGTTTATGTTAAATCTGGTGTCGATATTTTCACAATTGAAGTAGACAGAAAGCAAAAGCTTTCAAAAATGGGTTAACTTTTTGATTTTTTTCTATTGAGCAAAGTGAAATGAATCATGTTTTGGAAACACTAGTCTAGTAAAGCATATTCATGTTAATCATGTGTATTTTTGTCAACAAGATCCATGATTGCTTTGTAAAAAAAAAACAGTAAACTGCTGACGTATTTTAGCGTATATGGCCCCTTAATGTTAAAATGTTCAAAAAACAATGTGATAAAATTGTGAAAATGCACGCATATCTCCTGATTTTAAGAGACAACTGTAGCATATAGACAAACATGTTAGATTCAATGTACAAACCTACCGGCTATATCCTCTTAACCAGGCAGCTCGTAAAAGGCGAGCATAGGCTTACGGTCTATAGTACTTCAGTCACTATCTGACTAGGTGGTAGAGTTTCGCTGCGACTCACCGGATTGGTACCACCGCCTTACTTATTCCTGCCGGCCATAAGGTCATTACGTGTTCTGGTTCGGAGGGTAAGATAGCCGGTAAAAATTCTTTCACCCTTAGAATACTACATTATCCCTGTGACATAAACTTTGTTTCATCAAAATCGGTGCAGTAAAAGCCAAGTTACACGGGTGAAGCTGCGTGAAACTGCTAGTTGTTAATAAAGTAAGTCATTTACCTAAAATATAATTTGAAAACTAAGATTTATGTAAGTACTTACATAATACAAATATTGTCTTCTAGAGCCCTCGATTTACGGCCAATATTAATAATCAATCCTAATCCAAAACTTGCTGTCCAAGATTTATATTTTGATCCATTTTTATGTTATCGCTTGCCAATAACATATCTGTGGACAGGATAAATATGGCAATTAGGTATGGGATAGGCCGGCGGATACGCAACTATCTAGATTGCTTGAAATCCATTAGATTGAGATACATTATTAACATTGGCCGTTAGAAGACAAATTACGCGATTTTAGGCACTCATACTAAAAAGGATTTTTTATTGCTTTCAACGTCAACCTTTCTGTGAATTTCATTCAGATAAGGGTACGTGGAAGTTAAAGTGGAAATTTAAGCAGGGCCAAACGTCACTTAATGGTTACAAATTAAATTGCGGGTTTTAATAATCACTAGCTGCCCGTCCTAGCTTTGCACGTCACAAACTTCAATGTTAGTCTACTAATATTATAAATGCGAAAGTTTGTATGTTTGTTACCACTTAACCAAAACACTGCTGAACTGATTTGCATGAAATTTGGCACACATATATAAGAAACCTTGGTAAGACAGTTTTTATCTAGAAAAAAGTTCCTGTTTGATTGTTAACCCCACGCGGGTAACAAGTTATACAACCTAATATATAAAATTCTCGTGCCACAATATGCGTGATTTAACTCCTCCGAAACGGCTAGACCGGACTTTATTTTCTAGGACGGATAAACGGACTTGAAATAATTACATTTAACTTAAAAAAAGAAAAAAATCTTCACACCTATATCTCCGAATACGAAGGCAGATCCCCAATCAGGGCACCCACGACTAGACGAAGACACTAAGTCCCACAATGTGATAGGTGACAAAAGCCTATCGCCAACAAGGTACGTATCCAATCCCGAGCAACATTTTTTTTATTAGGAAATTGGAAAAACCGAATCTTATTTTTGTTGCCCGACCCAGGATTCGATCCCGGGACCTCACGCAGTCAAGTCCAACACCCGAAACGCTAGACTACAGAGGTGATAAATATTTCAATATCCCTTGACAAATCATTCTGCAATTCCAAGACCCATCCTTGATCATGTCAATCCGTTCAAACCAAAGAAAAAGATCCATTCAATAGTTACGCAAATAATGCTACGCACCTACAAACAAATACACACACATAAATATGTAATACTTATAACACCACTCTTTTTCAAGCGGGTGTTAAAAATTAGTATTCTATCTTTATAGTATGAAATATACTTTACAAGCCACTCTAATTTCTACAAAAAAAAATGGTTAAGCCGTTTCGGAGCTCGACCACAAACACTTAGCAATTGGAAAATAGTATAAAAAATGTAAATATGGTACGAAAACGAAATATTTGACATACACATAGAGGGAATTTTAGATTAACACAACCTATTCTATAGTTTTTATAACGGAAAATGTTCATGTGAGACCATTAACCACGCGGACAACACCGGGGGCAACAGCTAGTGTAATATAAAAACATCCCTATACCCATGCAAAACTTTGACCGCTTTATTTATAAACACGGAGTAAATTACTACAAGGTTCAGCCTGGTATCATAGTATTTATTACAATTTGTTACAGACTATAATATCAACTTAATAGTACTCCTACTTTAGTTCTTGTTTATTAATAAGACTGTGAAAGTGTTGTTCGGGGGTCAGATATTTCGTTTGCTTACTGTACAAAAAAAACTGTGTGTGTACTTTTGTACACGCGTTAGAAGTTATACTTCTTCGGCGTAATAAGATAAATCTCTTTTTAAAAATTTTATCTTTTGCCTTATTTTACATTTGTAGACAAAATGACAATAACCATAGAAATTACTTTTACTTTGTTGGTACCTTTTTTTAAAAACTAAAATGTTATATATAGCTAACTTCATCATGTCGGTTTTTCGTGACGGTGTGCGCGCGCATCGTAAAAATTCACTCTCATCATTTTTTCCTAACGCGCCAAAAGAAGTATAACTTCAAAAATGTTTAGAAATATAAATCAGATTAATATTAAGCCAGGACTCGTAGCACTACCAGATAAAGCAGGCGATTTAGGACGTCTGAATATATTTGAACGAGTCCTTGAAATAGCATATAAGCGGATGTTAATGTTAAACGATAATAAAATTTCATAATATATTACACCGAGATATTATGCGTATTTCAAATTCCCCAGAATTTAGTTATTTTATAAAATCTTACCGTGTTTTTAATTAATACAGACTAAAATACAAAAAGGCTTAAAATGACAACAATACAAACTTATACAACTTATCGCCTCTGTGGTCTAGCGGTTCAGTTGTTGGACTTAACTGCATGAGGTCCCGGGTTCGAATCCCGAATTGGGTTTTCCCAATTTTCTACTACAAAAAAATGTTGCTTAGTATAGGATATGTGCCCGGTTGGCGCTAGGCTTGCCACCTATATCATTGTGGTACTCAGTATCTTCGGATAGTCGTGGGTGTCCTAGTTGTGCCTCTGCACTACCTATTCGGGGATATGGGCGTGAAGATACTTACAAAATTATACAACGTATCAAGGTTTAGGCTAGCCTTATACATTCGGAATTCATATAAATGTATGGAGCATATACATTTGGGATTTTTCCGTACAGAATTTGAGAGGATTTGTATGGGACTGTTGGCCTATTGTAGAAGTCTAAAAGCTACTCTTCCAAATTGTCGTTATGGTGGCAGGAATAGATATCTACCCGGACTAGATGCACAGCACTCTACCAACAGTGATCTTTCTAATAATGCTTGTATCTTATAACCTACTTGGAAAGGCGGCAGGTAGTCTACAAGGAGGTCCCAGACCAATTTATAAAAATCTTGCATTTATAGACCCTTTTATTATAATAATTTTAAGTGCCTTCAAATTTAATTGAGAAACCTTAAAATGTCTAGCTAAAAAGTGGCTTGTATTCTTGTTCAAGATCTGATATTTTGTGTTAAATTTATTTAAATCTAAGTATATAGACATTTTTCATGCAACCGAACGTATATAAACGGCTTAGACAATTATTATTTTAAATCTAGACTAACTTAGATGTGTCTCTTTGAATTTTTTCTTGAAGTGAAATCGTTCAAGTCATAGTAACCGAAAGTTCTGTGTAAATGACCGTTCAAACTACACCTTAATCAGTAGTACTAGTGTTATTGAATGTAGAACAGTTATTATCGGTAGGTACTTTCCCTTATTGCATACTTGTATAATAGAAAAATTGTTGTCGCCTCTGTGGTCTAGCGGTGCGGGTGTTGGACTTGACTGCATGAGGTCCTGGGTTCGAATCCCGGGTCGACCAACAAAAAGAAAATTGGATTTTTCCAAAAAAATGTTGGTCTGGATTGGAAATGTGCCCGGTTTGCGATAGGCTTGCCACCTATCACATTGTGGGACTTAGTATCTTCGGCTAGTCGTGGGTGCCCTGGTTGTGTCTCTGCCTACCACTTCGGGTATATGGGCGTGAAGATACTTAAAAGTATTCAACTAAATAATTACAAACATACCCTGGAGCTTTATAAACCCAAGTGTACAGTCAGGTGTCGAAACATTTGCTCTACAAGTTGAGGCTAACGACAAATGGGAATGTAATATCACCGGTTTCCAATTAATTTCATAATGATGCTGACATTCACGTCGAGTCCATGACAAAATATTAATTAATTACATGTTTTGTTCTGTATGAGTTGAAGTTGAGTGGAAGTGAATTTAAAACTTTTTAATAACGATATGGAGATACATTAATTTGAATCGATTCTTTTATATTTCTTTTTATATGTTACTAGCTTCCGACTCCGTCCGCGCGGATGTCGGTCTTCGCGTGATAAAACTGAAAATTAAGATTTTTTTTCTACTTATTTTTCCAGGATAAAAAGTATCCCATTTTATGTTTAGGATAATAAGGTATAATTATACCAAGTTTCACCGAAATCGAACCTTTAGTTTTCACGTGATGCCTGAACATACAGACAGACGACAAAAAAATTTTTAATCACATATTTGGGTTTGGTGTCGATCCAATTACTCCAGTAAAAAGTTAAATGAAACCATGATCTGACCAGTTTTGGCGCAATGAGTAAAAATGTGTTCATTAATACTTAAATAATGATGTTATGAAAGAATTTTTGATTAAAATTAAGGGGAAAGGAATGAAAAAAAAGGGTTGAAAAATGCCTTTTTTTAAATAACTTAATAACGGTAGGAAATAGAAAAAAAAGTTTCAAGTAAAAGTTGTAGATATAAAAATTCTACACAAAAAAGTTCCTCTTCATTTTTTTGTTATCTGCTTTAGTTTAACTGCAAAAAATAAAAAATTAAATTTGCTGAGATGATTATACAAATGATTTGTAGAGGGGAAAACATATGTAGTAGTGTTAGTACATATTTATGTGATGCGCGCGCTGCGTGGTACAGGGCCGTAATAATTCTAGTAAGTTTTTATAATTAATTACAAAGCAAATTTAATTTTTATTTTTTGCAGCAAAACTAAAGCAGATAACAAAAAAATGAACAGGAACTTTTTTGTGTAAAATTTTTTTCTCTAAAACTTTTACTTGAAACTTTTTTTTCTATTTCCTACCGTTATTAAGTTATTTAAAAAAAAGGCATTTTCAACCCTTTTTTTCATCCCTTTACCCTTAATTTTAATCAAAATTTCTTTCATAATATCATTATTTAAGTATTAATGAACACATTTTTACTCATTGCGCCAAAACTGGTCAGATCATGGTTTCATTTAACTTTTTACTGGACTAAATAACAGCCCCTGCTATTTATTTTTTCAATATTTACTATTTTATCAATGTACAGAGTTGACCCTTCTAAAGATTTATTATATGTATAGATTACTGATTGCCTTTTTGGTCTAGTGATCTGACGCTGAAGTTGACTATTTTAATAACTATTTTAATTTTAAAGTTATTATATCTAATCCGACACAATCTCGCATTGGTCCGTGCTCCTTTGCAGAATAGACCATCTGTTTTCCTGCGAGGCAGCTCGTAAAAGGCGAGCATAGGCTTACCCTCACTAACACCGTGTTATCTGACTAGGTGGTAGAGTTTCGCAGCGACTCACCCGGATTGGTACCACCGCTTTACCTATTCCTGCCGCTATAATGTCATGACGTGTTCCGGTTTAGGTGGTAAGGTAGCCGGTAAACTTACTTTTGGTCAAGGCCTAACATTCCGGCCTCAGGTTGGCAACGCACTATTACCACCTTTGGTGTCTTTAGGCGGCGTGAATTTCTTACCATCAGGGAATTCGTCTGCTGCTGAAGGCAAACACTTCCAATATCATAAAAAAATAATAAAGTAAGTAATCTTTAAGTCATTTTTAACCAAGGAAGTAAGTAATATTTAATTGGAAGTGCACTAGAAATATATAAATAATCGAATGAGTGTTTACAAAAGTATGTATTTAATTGATACTAGTAGCTGTTTTAAACGACTTAGATAAAGGACGAGGTCATAATATGTTCTATTATATTTTTATATGTATATGTTAATCGATTTCGCATGGTAACCGATTTTAATTTTTTTTAAATAGCGTAGTTCCGAAGCGATTTCATTGGCACCAAGTCTGGATTTGATGATAGAATCTGAGTTAGATCGAGGATAATACTCAATAATTATATGTATCACTAGCGGCCCGCCCCGGCTTCGTTCGGGTATAAAATATACATAATATAAACCTTCCTCTTTAGACAATTTATCTATTAAAAAAAACGCATCAAAATCTGTTACGTAGTTTTAAAGATTTAAGCCTACAGAGGGACAGAGAACGCGACTTTGTTTTATACTATGTAGTGAAGACGTGCGCAAATTGAGATTGGAATTGTTATTTTTTAAATTGAAATTGAAATTGTTTTTTTAAGAACACACAATATAAATTACGAGTTGTATTCGTACACTTTGAACTTTCTCTTTCTTGTCAAAATGAAAGCAAGATGGCGGAAAACATTTAAAGCTGTCAAATTAGTTTTCACTACATATCCACACGTTTACGTAAATAAAATGACGGAATACGTCGGCTAAGTGCCGCAAAGGCTATAATTTATTTCCAACTAGAGAAAGGAACGTGGGCAGACTAAAAAGAGGGTGGTATAGTGATATAATTTTAACAGCTGCAGGTAAACATTGACATGGAACAGAATGAATATGAAGGAGGATCCGACCCGAAGAAGGATCTATATCCAAGAAACTAAGACAAACAACTAATAATTGAAACGCAATAGTAAACACATTAACAAAATGTAACATTTATTTGATGTATGGGTATGGAAATTAAAGGTTTACTTAATTTTTTTATTACTTATTTTTGTAAGGTAGGTATTTTATCAGGTAGATAATTAATCATTGAGATAAAACTTAGAACTAAACCCGCTTACGCAAATATCCTACCAAACATAATAATAATAATGTTACTTATCTCATAATAAAATGCTAAAATTAATAGAACCCCGTCAATCACTTCAGTTTTTGAAACAAAAAAAAACCGAATCAAAATCGGTCCATCCTTTCAAAAGTCATGGTGCACATACACACACTCAGAGATAAGTCAAGCTTATAACACCACGCTTATTTATTTTGGCTGTATTTGTCAGAAGGGGAAAGCTGAAAACCAGTGTTGAGATAGATTAAACCTCGACAAATATTGAGATCTTCCTTGACGGACTCATGTTACCACATTCTGGTTTTATAATATATTATTATCACTTATTTAAGTTTTTTCATGTAATTGAACTGTATTACTTAAGTTGCTAATATTTAGGGTTAGGTAAGATCTCTAGTTTTTTTTTTTGTTAATGATGTGTATTAAATTTTAGTCTGTCAATATTTGTTTTCTTTCATTCTTTCTCTTTTTTTCAGAGGTTAAAAATTTTTTTTTATCGGTTATCGTCTTGTGCGTCAACGGATGGAATTGCCATTTTTGTGTTATTTATTAGTTATTAGTTAAGCGACACATTAGAAATGTTTACGAATAGAAAATTTTACGTAACCGTCAGTTAGTCAAACCAATAATATGCCTGTTACGTAACCTAGTTTTTTTATAATACACAGCAAAATTTGTTTAAGTCTGACTCCTTATTTTTATTCGCTAAAAGTTTTGTAAACAGTCAAACTTTTTTTTGTTGCAGGTAAAGCTGCGAGTAGCTGTTATAGAAATAAAACGACTGGAAATCAAATGGGTAAGTTCTTTGTTTTCATAAATCAATCATACATCTTAAAATATCAAATTTCAAAAGAACTTTATTCGTTTGGGGATAAAAGTTCTATCTAAAATACTTAAATATTGCATTCGTAATACTTAAATATCGCTTTAGTAATAATACAGTATTGCATCAGTAATTTTGGTAACATTTAAATATCGCTTTAGTAATAATTCAATATCGCATTAGTAATATGTGCTTTAAGATCGCATTAGTAATCAAAACCTGTCAGGATAACGTAAATGTTAAAATGTTGACCTCGCATCAATAATAATTTACTTTATGTTTGGGGTTTGATTTGGTAAAGAAATGAAACGACTAGAAATCAAATGGGTAAGTTTTTTGTTTTTATCAATCAATCATTCAACAAATCAATTAAATCAACAAACATATCAAATGTCAAAATAACTTTATTCTTTGGGGGAAAAAGTTTTACTTTAAATACTTGAATATTGCATTCGTAATACTTAAATATTGCTTTAGTAATGATTAGATTTCCGTCATGTCACCAATCCAAACAACACTAACACAAAGGATACTACACTACACCGTCGCCGCTGGTCTCGGCGACGAAGACGTCTCTTGCGCCCAGCGCCTAACGCCGAGCGACGAGCCACCACTATCTCTTCATCAAGTCCACCCAGCAACCAGAACGCAGCAGCAAGTCGAGGTACGGTCTCCCGGGAGACAGCCCTTGGTGCTGGCGTTGTAAGTAACAGTCCAATCCATCTAAATAATGATGTCTCGGGCTGAGCACCCTGCTTGGCCCTCAAAGCCCGGTGAAGTTGTAAAAACCGCAAGGTTGGCAATATATTAGTCATTCCAAAAAAAATATTCGTTATTGCATTAGAAATATATAAATATTCCTTAAGTAATAATTCAATATCGCATTAGTAGTATGTGCTATAAGATCGCGTTAGTAATCAAAACCTGTCAGGATAACGTAAATGTTAGTGTGTTGATCCCGCATCAGTAACAATTTACTTTATGTTTGGGATTTGGTTTCTTTCATGGTTTATGGTCTTATGATACTAATAGCTGCCTGCCCGTTCCGGCTTCGCTCGGATGGTATTTTTTTTTGCCATAAATTGAGATATAAGATATCTCTCAAGTTGGATCGAACTGCACATGGTGTGCGAATTTTATTATAATCGGTTAAGTGGTTTAGGAGTCCATTGAGGACAAACGTTGTGACACGAGATTTATATATATTAAGATACATTATACAGTATAATAACTGATATTATCTTTTGTGTTGAATTATTAACTGAGCCAACAGACGTCGAGTCCTAATTATGGGTATCGTTCTTTTTTTAACACTACAAAAATTAATCGCCTCTGTGGTCTAGCGGTCTAGCTGTTGGACTTGACTGCATGAGGTCCCGGGTTCGATTCCCGGGTCGGCCAACAAAAAGAAAACTAGCCAACCCGGCAAACTTCATTTCGCTTGACATTAACAGCTACTAACAGTTTGTGTCTATTAAAACATCTTTTTCCCTGTTTCCCTGTAATTTTCACGGTTTTTCTTTCCATAAGAACCTTCTCTTGACAATAACTAAATAAAAAAAACAAACAGCAATAAAAGGATTGGAAAGAATATTTTTTATAAATATGTCTATATTTGTAAAACTTTTTTTAAAACTTTAACTTGATTGTGCTGCGCACTGTACATTCATATAGACATCAAATTTTAGTTTGTCTTCAAGACAAATATCTTGGCTATATCCGGGAGAAACCACAACGTTTGTGGTTCTCCAGGTAGTCGCTCAGGATATTCGGGGAGTTATATTGCTGGGGTGTTTTATGTTAACTTATAACTTTATTACCTGTAAACTAATTTTGTTCGAGAAACTTATTAAAATTATCATATCATACATACAATAATGGGTCCTGATTCTGGCACACGTTGGTAGCAATTTCGTTGCACACTCTCTAAAGTGTCTAAACTAATTTTAAGTTATCGCTATCTTCTTTCAACCAGCGTAATAGAGAGAAACAAAACACTTTTAGTGCTGTCAGATTAGTTTGTAAACGACATTTCTACTGACGTTTAATCTATCACTCGGAAAACATTGTTTAAAAAGATCACAATTTGATATGTCCGTACTCCGTACTAATCTGGCGTGTCTAAAATATGCTATCTCTTTTGTTTTTGTTTCATTTGAACACATCTTGTTCAAATGAAAAAAAAAGTATCTTCACGCCCATATCCCCTAAGAAGTAGGCAGAGGCCGAAATGTGCCCGGTTGGCGATAGGCTTGCCACACATTATGGGACTTAGTATCTTCGGCTAGTCGTGGGTGCCCTAGTTGTTCCTCTGCCTACCTCTTCGGAGATATGGGCGTGAAGATACTTATTTACATATTATTCTATGGATATAGGTGACCTGAGTGTATATTAATGTACGTGCTTTTAAAATGTAAGGTAACATACAAGCATTAGGTAAATATTTATATAGACCTAACACAGGAGACTAAGTTTGTTTAAAGTATTGGGTAGATAAATATTGAAGTAATGTATTTGTATATAACAATGTTTAATTATCGATTCTTTTCATGAGATCGGCCTCTTCCGATCTTATAAGAAATAGAAAAGCAGACGGTTCTCTGTTATTTAGGTCTTTCTTAAATTTTGGTAATTACTAATATTTAGAGTTTTTTTTTCATGTATAGAGAAAGTGTTACCTACAATGTGTTATTAATAATAACATGTTTTTCTCTTAATACCTTGTTAAACTATTGAAATCAATTTTTTTCTGAGATTGTCTCCTTTCGATTTTATAAAGAACAGAAAAACAGGCAGTCTTTCTGATAGTAAATTTATCTAATTTTAATATTTAGAATTTTATTTTAATATGTAGAAAAAGTGTTACCTACAATGTGTTATTAATAATAACATGTTTTTCTCTCAAAACCTTGTTTAACTATTGAAATCAATTTTTTATGAGATCGTCTCCTACCGATTTTATAAAGAACCAAAAAACAGGCAGTCTTTCTGATAGTAAATTTAGCTAATTTTAATATTTAGAATTTTATTTTAATATGTAGAAAAAGTTTTACCTACAATGTGTTATTAATAATAACATGTTTTTCTTTCAAAACCTTGTTAAACTATTGAAATCAATTTTTTTATGAGATCGTCTCTTTCCGATTTTATAAAGAACAGAAAAACAGGCAGTCTTTCTGATAGTAAATTTAGCTAATTATTAATATTTAGAATTTTATTTTCATATGTAAAAAAAGTGTTCCTGTGTGGTAATAATAATAACTTTTTCTCAATTTATTCTTCCCTATTTGGGTGTGAGAATGTAAATTTTAATACTTAAAACAAACCAGACATACAATGAGGATGAAGTCGGATGTAGGTAACCCGGGAGACCAAACTAGATAGGACAATCCATGATCAAATCGCTTGGATATCGTCCGAATTTCAGTGCTAAGAGTCTCCAAAACCTGTGTGTTTGTATGTATGTGTGTGTGTGCGTGTGTGTGTTGTGTGTGTGTGTGTGTGTGTG
>NJDD01003181.1:0-70323 GCA_002245505.1 Calephelis nemesis
GATTGAAAGAAAGTGTTGGTGTTAAAATGCGAAAGGGCATGCTCCGCTGGTTCGGGCATGTGGAAAGAATGACAGATGAAGAATTGACAAAGCAGATATACAATGCGAATGTGGATGGATGTAGGTACCCGGGGAGACCAAGGCTGACATTTCACGATCAGATCAATCGAATATTATCCGAGGGTGGTGTCAAGAGTCTCCGAAACCGGCGTGTTTGTATGAAAAGGGTAATGAATGTGAAGGAAGCAAGACAGGTTTGTCAGGATCGTGAGGTCTGGCACACGATACTCTGTGCCTACCCCGTAAGGGACTTGGCGTGAAGATATGTATGTAGGTAGCTGAAGACCCTGAATAACATATAGGCTACTTTTTATCCCGGAGTTCCTGCGAGATTGGGACTTACGCGGGTGAAACCGCGGGGCGCAGCTAGTTTTTTAATAAAACAAGATCCTTACTATTTTTTTTATTATGTAGATATGTTTATTCGCAGTTCGATTTTTTATAACTTGTTTAATAAAAGCAATTTCTTCCAGCCTGGTACCGTCGCCCTCTTTCCGAATGTGTCGGTAACAAAAAGGCAGACATTCAACAGAACCGAGGATTCATTGGGTGGTTGCAACGAGTCGGCGTCATCGACAAGAAGGGGAGGCTGATACACTGATGCTGACATCAGTATTTAAAATACAGTAAAAATAAATTAAATTTTTAGATTGACATTTTAAAAATGATAAGACCTACATTAACTAGGTATCACTAGTTAAATATTTTAAATTAATGTACTAAAACTTATTAACGCCATCTACACTTGGTTACCATAATTAATAAAAATAATAGGAGACCGCAAATTTCAGTCATAGAACTTTTATGAGTCTAGCATAGATGGCAGTAATAGCACTTTTACTACAGCGCAATGTGTGTTATTAATCTTAATGCAGAAAAATCCTAATTATTATATTATCAAATGGGATTTATGAGTTACTTTTTTTTAAAGTACAAATAGACAAACAAACAGACGTATCTAAAACAAAATACAGGACTCCTGATTAAATATGGTTACAATAGGTACGTACAGTTTCCTGGCTACAATGTTTTCCAAACCGTAACATAAAAATAGTAAAAATTGACATGTAATCATCACATCCCTACGCCAAACACGGTAGGAATATAGGGTATGAATGTTTTTCAATCAAACTGATCCTACATTTTTAAAAGAAAGTTTTAAAGGAGATGGACCACTTACCATACAAAGTTTGCCCTGAAACCAACAAACAACAATGCTTACAATACTCCTATCAATCAATACTTTTCTCAAAATCAAGTATGTATCACTGATACTTTCTTTTTAAACTACATTTACTCAAAATATATCCGTATATTATTTTTCGGCGCTAAAACTGATCAAATACCGTACAAATGCTTCGAAGTATTTTTAATGGTATATCAGCAACTTTTTTATATAAACATATTATGTAAACGGTGTTTTACAATACAACCTTAGAATACAACATAGCTTTTGTTGTTGTGCGTATGAAAAACTTGCTTAAAAATATTTATTTTCTTTTTATTTTTTGTTTTATTTTTATGATATCGGAAGGCAAACAAATAGACGGATTTCCTGATAATAGTAAATTTACGCCGCCAAGAGACACCAAAGATGGTAATGGTGCGCTGCCAACCTGAGGCCGGGAGGTTAGGCGCAAAAGTAAACGTACCGGCAGACCGGCTACCTTATTCTCTGAACCGGAACTCGTCAACGGCAAGTGCTGACGCTATGGCAGCAGGAATGGATAAGACAGTGGTACCAATCCAAGCGAGTCGCTGCGAAACTCTACCACCTAGTCAGATGTCACGGTGTCAGTGATGGTAAGCCTATGGTCGCCTTTAGCGAGCTGCCTGACAGGAAGGCAGATAGTCTATTCTGCAAATGAGCCCGGACCAACAAGAAAAAAAACAAAACAATTTAAAGTCAATTGTAGTACCTAGGTAGGATTAAACATAATGTCATCACCACGTTATTAGGCAGGATTAAGAGGCGTATCTGTGGTAAGTAGGTGTCAAAAGCTCAAAAGATTTATTTGTCAGAAAGATTATTTTTGCAATCAAGGCAAAGAACACATTCTGTACATCCTTTTAAGGCATAACATATCATTGTAATGATTTGAAGATTTTTTTTCTGAACAGTTATTATTTTAGCCGAACAATTGATAAGATCACAGACTGGTAAGAGAACTACAACTTAATTAATTTAATATCTAAATATAAATTTAATAATTTAGACTTCTGACACGAATGTAATCTCATATTAATATTATTTATATTCATTAAAAAAATCGTGATCGAGTATGTTCAAGGCCATATCCCCGAAGGGGTTAGCAGAGGCACAACCAGGGCACCCACGACTAGCCGACGACTTCAAACCATCACGACCACCTATCACATTGTGGCAGTTACTGTCTTTTTTTATAACATTGGAAGGCAATCAAGCAGACGGATTTCCTGATGGTAAGAAATTTCCGCTGCCTAGAGACACCAAAGGTGGTAATGGTGCGTTGCCCACCAGGGGCCGGGATGTTAGGCCTCGAGCAAAAGTAAGTTAACCGGCTACCTTACCCTCCGAACCGGAACACGTCATGACGTTATGGCGGCAGGAATAGGTAAGGCGGTGGTACCAATCCGGGTGAGTCGATGCGAAACTCTACCACCTAGTCAGATGTCACGGTGTTAGTGACACGGCCTTTTACGAGCTGCCTGGCACAGGAAAGCAGATGGTCTATTCTACAAAGGAGCCCGGACCAACACGGGGAAGAATTTTAAAAATGTCAGTTAAGAAGGAGCGGAGCACGGCTGAATAATGGAGACCTTAGGAGACCCCGTCACGTCTTATCGGATCCTCCGGATCCAATAACCACGGCAAAACGCGAGCCTCCCTCCCAATCCAGGCAACATTACACTACACCGTCGCCGTCGGTCTCGACGACGAAGATCTTTCTTTCGCAAAGATCGAAGAAGATCGACAAGCCGCCACTATTCCTCCATCAAGTCCACCCGGTAACCAGAACGCAGTACCAAGTCGAGGTACTCAGGTACGGTCTTCCGGCAGACAGCCCTTCTTGCTGGCGTTTTAGGGAACAGTCCAATCCATCTAAATAACGTTATCTCGGCCTGCGCACTGTGTTCGATCCACAAAGCCCGGTGAAGTTGTAAAAACCGCGATATCGGCAACATAATATTAAACATTTAAAAAAAAAGGTGAAACATATTTAAAATCTGTTTTTTTTTCCTTTTAATGCAAACTGTTAGTGTCTGTTAATGTCAATTGATACGGAGTTCGCCGGAACGGCTAGTTTACTATATTTATTTTAATTTTTAATGCAGACAAATCCACTAAAAGTTGCTTATAACGATATATTAGTTTTTAGGATTTCCTCTGTACGTCAAATGTCTAGACGGGCTTTTTAGCTAAAAGGCTTTTAGCAGCCATTAGGACTAGATCATAATTTAGTTAGACAAATTACAGACACCAACACAAGTTTAACCGACTTAGCAAAAAGGAGGAGGTTATATAATCGACTCTTTTATTTTTTATAATGCTTATCGATTTTTTTCGGCAATTTAAATCTGATTTGAAACATACTTTTTTTACTTTCGAGGTGTTTCCATTGCGAACAGAGAAAGATTTAGCGTAGTTAAATTATTTCTTAAAATGTTAGTTTATTACTTATATTTCCTTTTCCCTCATTAACTCCTCCAGAAAATAATTAATAATTATCACAACCAAAAAATATAGAAATTGTTCCATCTGTTTACTAATGGCACGTTATTGGGACAGGCTTGTTTTTTTAGGAATGACTAACATGTTGCCAGCCTCGCGGTTTGTACAATTTCCCCGGGCTTTAAAGCAGGCATTTGTGTGGTGAACATAAAATAAAGTCGGGTTAGTTACACTACTGATACCTCAAGAAGGGTTGAACCGTTTTCGTTGAAAATTGATAGGGAGGCTACAACCAGGAGACAGACAAAGAATACTTTGTTTGTAGTTTTTTTTTGGTAGCATGAAATAGAATTTTGTGCTTTTTAAATGCTTTTTTTTGTAGTTTTACCTCCCGTGATGGTCCGGATCCGGCTAGTCCGGATCGTACGAGCAGGCAGTTTGTAAGAGAGGAGCACAACTTAAATATGTCAAAAACAACAATAGCGGTAGGGATCAACCGCCTTATCTGTTCCTGCCGCCATAATCATTCTACCATATACCGTTTCGGAGGGTAGGATAGACTTGTACAATAGGTTTAACACCCGGGTAACAGGATAGCGATGAATCTACTGCATCTATGGTATCTTTAGGCCATGGTTGCTCTTTCCATCAGGAGAGCCGTATACCTGTTCGCTGATCTCTCTGAAAAAAAAACTTAAGTACGTATGTACCTTATGTATCTTAGTGGAATCTTGCAAGTCGATTTAATCCACTTTCCGGTAACCATGTGTGAATCGGATGGCAACGCAAAATTATTAAGACATTATCTTATTTTTTGGATAACAAGCAAGTAGACGAATTTCCTGGTGGTAAGAAATTCACGCCGCCTAGACACCAAAGGTGGCAATAGTAACGCACTATTGGCTACAGCCAAAAGGTGGCAATAGTGCGTTGCCAACCTGAGGCCGGGATGTTATCCTCTTAGCTACCTTATCCTCCGAACTGGGACACGCCAAGCGCTGACGTTCTGGCGGGTCGCTGCGAAAATCTACCGCCTAGTTAGATAGATGTCTCTGTAGACCGTGTTAGTGACGGTTAGCATATGATCGTCTTTTACGACTTGCCTGGTAGGAATGCAGATGGTCTATTCTACAACGGAGCCCGTAAGACTGATCTCACGATGCAGATCCAATGTGTAATTGGAACTCGTAAAATACCTAACATTATGCTATCATATTTGGGCTTATATGGTATATCATATGTAATACCTCTGCTGGGAACAGCATTTTTGCTTGTCACTTGTGTTACAATTTTTTTTTTGTTAAAAACTTATGGCTCTTTTTTATATCTTATGTATGAATGTATTTAGGAAATGCCAGCACTCTAAACTTTGTAATTTGAACTGTATTTCATCCAACCAAGTCTAATAGGAACGTATCTTCAATAAAAATAGGTTTTACATAAAAAGGCGCCATTTTAAAAGCAAATTTATATAATCGGATGTAAATTCCGAAATAACTCCTAAAGTCTCTACAATGGAGATAACCAAATTATTCATTCATGAATATTCACATTCATTTGGCCGTTTTCTTTAAACTCGAACAAAAAGTGTTTAAAAAACAGTTTGTATGCCAGTGAAAGCGATAAAAATGTTCGTTCCGTAAAAAATCAGCTATATTTTTTTGTTATTTTCAAATAAAAATTCTATACTTTTATTGATTTATCCTATTACTTAAGGTCACCTATTTTTCTCTGTTCTTGTCAAACCCATTTAAATTACTATTACTTTTTATGAAAGAGTAGGCAAACAAACAAACGGTATGGTACGGTCTTACGATACGATAATTATGTTGTCACAGACACACATACACAACATACACGCAATACAGACACATGCACACACATGTACACACTTCACACTTATGTTAATAATGAATAAATTTAAAAAGTCATGATTAATTAATAAAAATCTACGTTGATGTAATTAATAACGTTGATATAATTAGACTAAATTTTGTGCATTATTAGGTATAACTCAAAAACCACTTGACGGATCATAGTAAAATGAATATGGGACATCCTTGATATTATGATTACCTTTCCAAAAAAGAAACGTCAAAATCAGTTTGTTATTGGCGAAATAATAGCGTAACATACTGCTGTAACATCAGTGGTTACACTGCTGCTTTGCCAGCCCACTAGCAATGAGGCTTTATTCTAAAAATCCCTAAGACATACTGTTTCGTAAGCACCCATTTTCAGTTATTCCCTGGACAAATTACACAAATTGAATCTAACCCCAAAGTAAGCTAATTATAAGCTTATGTTATGGGTGTTAGTCAATAATTCTAACACATAAAACTACTTAAATTACACCGTAAAAATTTAATAAACATCCAGACCCAAAATGCAGACATCTAAATGTTCATCACACAAATGCCGGCCCCCGAATCGAACCCGAGCCTCGCGGTTGGTCGGTGTAGTTAGCGGTATACGCTAGCCACTCGACCAACGAGGCGGTCAAATTGGTTGCATAATGGTATAGTATGATGCAAAAAATATCTACAGAATTGCACAGTAAGAAAACGCCATGAGCTTCCGTTCCGGATTCGACACGTTTGTCCAATTGTGGCACATCTCTAAGAAGAGAAGCTGTTAAACAGATATAGAATATCCAAAAAAAGTCTTCTTTTAATCTAAACAGTCGGGTAAATATATTATATAGCTTATTATGAAGCAAAGCCTTTTATTCCCTTTTTCTTTATTTTAATGCAGACAAGCTCGGTTATAAATAGTTAATGCTTCGTCTACAGGATGTTCTGAAGTCAGCAGAACAATTTTTGTTCTTGACCTAAACGGGAAGAAAGGTTCTGCTGTTTCTAATAGGTACCTGCAAATATTTATGAATAACAACTATACAACTATATTTTAGTAATCTAAATCTATAAATGCATTTTTTGCATTTCGCTTTAAGTAAATTTTGTAATTCCTTTTTTTGTGTTTCGACGAGGTTGTATAAGAGAAAAACCGGGAAAATGAAAGGTAAATGGGAAAAATTTGGGCACTTTTTTTGGAATGGGTAAAAACTTCTAAACTCGCATCAGGACACGTGACCCGATTGCAAATTCCTAAGATGGCGCAGGGCGCTTGCGCGAATGTTCGTGTTGTCATGTTTGTGTACGATGATAGCGCAATAAATGAATATTGTATTCTACCACATAAACGATAGTACTTTTATACTGACAAGTGGTCGCCTGTTGGTTGAAATTCGACCATAATAAATTTTAATATCTTGTTGATAAGAGCCTACCTACTACTACTCATTTTTTAAACTTTTTAGTGCGCCATCTGTGATCTTTTGTCGTTATCATCAATATATTTGTTTGTGTCATATGCATGGTAGTGTGGGTAATGTTTTATTTATTGATGTAATGTAATTTATAAGCATTGTTATTAAAAAATGTTAGCGTTCTGCACTTCTCTTACGCATCAACTATAAGTGTGCCAAATTTTATACTTCTCCGTCAGCATAATTTTAATAAAAAGGGGTCCAAAGTTTTGACATCACGTATTAATATATAGATAATTAAAGCAATTTGTGCAAAATTATTCCCTAACCATTCCAAAATATGAAAAATGCACAACGCTAATATTCAAGTTTTCACTTCTGCCGGCACTCCCGGAGTGCAACCCGTCATTTTTTTTTCATACAAACTATTAGTGGATGTCAAGCGCTACGAAGTTCACCAGGGGGCTGCCGCAGCCAGCGGCTGGTAGATCAAATAGCTGTCAAATGACTTTTTTAATATTTGCTATCTCCTTTGATCAACAGAAATACAAGAGATTGTAAACACAAAACACGTCTTTTGACAACTATTTGATGTACACTTTGCTAAAAAGATCAGCACTAAAATAAAAAGATAATGAATAGCGCCACAGGTCGGATAGTATTGTATATTTGTCACGTTGTACCTACACATGTATTTATGTAACTAAACAGCTGCATTATTTTTTATGTAATACTAACTGTTGATTATTATTACAGTTATTAATAGTCCCAAAGGAACGACGAAATAATGTTTTTTTCGGGATGAAAACTATTATATGTTTTAATCCAAGTTATCCTCAATGTGTTAGCCAAATTTCACATCAAAAACGCAGTCAGACTGGGTTTTCTATTCCTACTATTATAACATATGTGTTCGCCATTGTGTTGTTACAGTTTACAGAGTATCGTATCCGGTAAACATCCCAGTTTCAGGTCTGCAACGCTCCATTAACAACGTTGGTGTCTACCCTAGATTACAAAACCCGTCTACTTACCTTCTTAAACAATAAGAAATAAAAAATTCTTAAACAATTATTTTACCGTGGCATTGTAGTGAAGGAAAAAATCAAGAAAATACCCTTCGTCACACGACATTTCCGGGGGGGCTTTGAAATTAAAGTTTTAAGTTTTTAGAGTTTGTAATGGGCTAAGCATCTGCCATTAATGAAGTTTATTTAATTGGCATCAAATTCGTTAAAATGAAGATTTCGCAAAATTGGAATTCAATTATTGAAATATAAGTCATAAGTCGTCATAATCAGAGTTAGGGTCACCGTTAAAGCAGTAGCCATCTACCTAAATTTATCAAGTTAGATTTGGCGGCGTCAAAGAAATACACGATACAATTTTTTTATGAATGCTTGAATTTCGTATCTTGTATGAACAGAAATAGACGTTGTGTGAAGGTATTTATATAAAAATGTACAAAATGCTAACATTTCTTCATGATTAATATACTTGTGTACTTTAAATGAACAAAAATCCTACCAAAACTTATTAATTTTGCTCCTTATGTACACGTAATTCAACAGTTATGAAAAAACTCTGGTTATCTGTACGTTTGATTCTTCCAAAACACAAGAGGAGAGTTGTTCGTTGGTTGAGTAGATAGCGTACACGCCAACTACACTGACCAAACTTTAGGCTACTTTAGTTATTTTTTTTACTTACTTGCTTAACTTTAGTTCGATTTTACCGACGGGGGCAGAAATATGTTCTGGTATCTATTTAAGTATTTGTATATATTAGTATCGTTGACTAATACCCATAACATAAGCATATAATTTTACTTTGGGGTAAGATTTAATTTGTTTAACTTATCCAGGGATATTTATTTATTATTAATAGGCTTTTCATAAGTAGGTATCTGTGACATCAGGAAACTTATCATGACAACTTATTCAGTGCCATCATCAAAAGGCACAAAGAGAAAATTTTAAAAGTTGCTGCTTTTCTTAATACCTACCACCTACCATATAATTTATCCTACCACCGTTCATTGGGTAGTAGTGATGATTTAACATTTAACTCACTACTGAAATAGAGGTTATATTTTCGGCTCAACATATTTTTATATTTGTTTATGTAATTAGTTATCATTTCTTAGCAGATTTTATTAATTACTAGCTTCCGCCCGCGACACCTTCCGCGCGGATGTCGGTCTAAAACTGAAAAATGAAGACTAATTTTTTTCTACGTATTTTTCCAGGAAAAAAAGTATCCTATTTTATGACCAGGCTAATTAGGTATAATTGTACCAAGTTTCATCGAAATCGAACCGTTAGTTTTGACGTGATGCCTGAACATACAGACAGACAAACAGACAAAAAAAAATTAATCACATATTTGGGTTTGGTATCGATCCAGTAACAGGGGGTGTTACTATTTATTTTTTCAATATTTTCAATGTACAGAATTGACCCTTCTACAGATTTATTTTATGTATATTGATTTATTTCAAGGTATTTTTATTTTAGCACTTGCCTTCTTAATTGTAGTTATTCTATATTTATTTGAAAGAGCGAACTTCTGAGGTGGTCTCATTGTAACTAGTAGGGTTACTCTTTAATCTTTATTAATGCGATATTGGAAATTGGAAACGGATATGTCACTTTAGGTGCTCTTGAACACAGTACTAGCGGATTATTAACATTTAGTTTAAAAAATTAAGGAAACCGATAAAATTGTTTACTGTTTATTATTAACTAAATTTGAAACTAAGTTTGAAAGGATTGTAAAGAAAGCCAGTCAAGTCTGAAAGTATCGTGAGTTTAACACTCAATTAAGGAAGTTGGCGTGAAGATGTGTATGTATGAACTAAACGTTAATATAAAACATCCGATATAAATTTCCAATTTCCATAAAATCGAAATTCAAGAGAAACGATACAAATCTGAATCTGACGGTGAAATCTCAGGATAATAGAAGAAAATTTTTGTGTACTTAGATGACCTAGATATCAGATAGAAGTCGTTTTTTGCAGTTTTACCATGTATAGTTTTTTAATTATTTTCGTCAGGTGACAGATATTTAACCGCCAGCATGTGTATTTTTTTTAATAAATAGCAGGTATATTACATCTGTAGGATAATAAAATATAAAAAAAACATTGCTTTACTGTCCGAGTTGTAAGCTATTTTTCTGCTCGATGAAGTCAGAAGTGACAACTTTGACTATCTAAAAGAGGTGCAAGCTGCCATTTTAACAGTTGAGCAGAAAAATACATTTGAAAGGTATATTTTTTTATTTCTATACTCTGGCAAAACATAGCTAGAAATGTGGACAATATAAGGAAAGCAGGTGTTTCCTCCTCCCCCTCCCGCCGCAGATTACCCGCGGCGTCGGATAAAGGCAACAATGGTTCCGCCTAACCGACCCCTTTGTCGTTACAATTAATATTTAAACAAGAAATGTTTAGGGTTGTACGTATTGCAGGTGTCGATGGCGATACATTTAACTGTCGGTGTATTTTATACACATTTTATTTTTATTTTGTAAAATTAATAATTATTTCAATTCTAACTATTCTGTTCCCGTCTTGGTCTGGGTCAACGCAGAAGTGCTGAATAGACCATCTGCCTCCCTGCCAGGCAACCCTATCCAAATTTTTATTACTAACAGAATCACCGATATAGAGTGCTTTGCAGCTACTTCCCCGGGTAGGGATTTACCGCCTTACCTATTCCTGCTGCCATAATGACAGTGTCATGTTATGGCTTGAAGGGAAGGATAGATGATAGACTTGCACAAAAGGCGTAACACGCTAATAACAGCACAGTAAGATAATCAAACATCTATCGTGTCCATAGACACAGTTGCCTCTTACTATCGGAAGAGTCGTACGCTTGTTTCCTCTTTTATTAGATAAAAAAATTACTTTAAAACCTTTTGTTTTTGCGTATCCCCCACTGTATAGCATTACATCGTAGATTTATCATGTATATCATCGGCTTTATTTTTGCCATAGTTACTGACGACATGTTCGTTTAAATAAATGAATTTATGAATTTAACTAGTTGTCAGCGCAGAATAGTTACGATTTTCATTCAAATTTTCATCCCTTATTATGATACTTTGCGGATGTACTTTAAAAAAAAATAGCCTATGGTTGAACTTAAATCTTTAGCTATACATATATATTAAATATTTCGTCAAAATCGGTTCAGTGGTTCAGCACAAAAGAGCAAAAGGCAGACTTTCGCATTTATAGCATTAGTATGGATTAAAAATCACATTACTATTGTATTAATGTGAAAGTATTGTCAGTGCATTGGTAGATAGGTGTATAGACAAGTTTTTTCCCAGTTGAATCTAAAACTAACATTTGTGATATTTTTCAATCGGGGTAACAGAATATGGGAAAGACTAGATATTTTTATACCAAAGGAAAAATTAAGAAAAATGTTCTAAATAAACAATCGACACATTTTACCCCATCACTATTCCAGCCGCAGGCGACGACGCGTTCCAATTAGCCAGTACAAACACAGGTCCGCAGACATAGACGGAGTATCCTCACTACCTCTGTCGGTTTCCACCTCGCTGAACATGATTGACAAAACACAGGAGATTTTGATGGATAACAAAAATATAATGTCAATAGTCATAATGTACCTAGCCTCAAAAATTAATGATATTGAACTGAGAAAAACTACAAAAGGGGGAGGTAACCAATACAATATGTTTTGTCAATAATAGAAAAGTAATGATCGGTTTATACATTTTTGAGGTTTCAGCTTACGTCCATGTCATGGTAGGAAAGCGCCAAGTCATATATTTTGAACTAGCTTTCGCCCGCGACTCCGTCCGTATAAAGCTATACCATAGAGAAAGCTATACCCCGTGTTGGTCCGGGCTCCTTTGTAGAATAGACCATCTGCCTTCCTGTGCCAGGCAGCTCGTAAAAGGCCAGCATAGGCTCGCCGTCGCCGATTGATACCACCGCCTTACCTATTCATGACCACCACGTCATGACGTGTTCCGGTTTGGAGGGTAAGGTAGCTGGTAAACTTACTTTTGCTCGAGGCCTAACATCCTGGCCTCAGGTTGGCAACGCACCATTTGGTACCGCTTTTACGCACGCACCATTACTACCTTTGGTGTCTCTAGGCGGCGGAAATTTCTTACCATTAGGAAATCCGTTTGCTTGTTTGCCTTCCAATGATATAAAAAAATAGCAGCTCTCCCTGAATAGTGCCACTGTTTACTGTTAGTGCTAGTCGTTGTCGTGTTAATCATCGTTTATACGTCGTGTTGGATTTAACATGTTTATAGGGTAACCGAGGGTATATTATCCGAGGGTGATCTTGAGGGTGAGGGTCACTCTTGAGAGTCTCCGGATTGCTAGGATCGTGAGGACTAGCACTCGATACTCTCTGCCTACCTCGTAGGGGACTTGGCGTGAAGATATGTACGTATGCGTAGGGTAACCGGTAGATTAACACATTTGTCGCAAGGTTTTTGTTAGATCAAATATATAAAATTCTCGTGTCACGGTGTGCGTGATGGAACTCCTTCGAAACGGTTGGACCGATTCTCATGGAATTTTGTGAGCAAATTAAGTAAGTCTGAGAATCGGTCAACATATATTTTTTATACCCCTGAGTGATGAGGGTGACTCACTCCATTTTTTTAAAATTAAATCACATTAAAATATAGTTATATTTAATCATATAACTATGTGGTTTTGTGAGTCTATATATATATATATATATATATATAAATGAAACCCGTTTTCCTTGGTCACGGCATTACGCGTGAATGGCTGGACCGATTTCACTCATTCTTTTTTTGTTGTATTTGTTATTATTAGGAGAAGGTTCTTACGGAAAAAAATATTAAGAAAATCTCTCGGAAATATTGAAAAATACACATTTAATTTGGCATATTTTAAAAAACGCGCGTAACGAATGTCAATGTCATTCACAGCCAAAGACTATATTGAAAGAGCATCGTTTGTTTGAAAACGTGGTTACTTAATTAAATTCAAGCATCATTTGTTCAGGAACGTAATAACATTTTAATTTTTCCATACAAACTGAACGGGCGGTACGAAGTTTGCCAGGACAGCTAGTGGGGTGATAAAAGTTACAAATTTTACAAAAACTTCAGCATTCTAAGACTTCAGAAATTATCTTTAAATTTTTTACATTCGTAAAAACGCCTGTCCTCTAAGTTTTGCCTTCGTTTTAAATTTCAGCTTCCTAGGACTTCAGGAAAAACCAGTTAGCAAACGGCATGCTGCGAGAAAAGGTAGTTAGGTAGTGCCATTAGTAGTACGCAGGTGTTTGTCTAAAACGAACCCAAATTACGAGGATTAAAAAACCGGCCAAGTGCGAATCGCAAACGCGCATGAAGGGCTCCGTACTAACATCAATAATAGAAAATCACGTTTGTTGTATGGAAGCCCCCTTTACTATTTACTTTATTGTTATTTAATAATTTATTTTGAAAGGTAATAAACAAGTAAATATTCTGTGAAAATTTGAAGCGTCTACCTGTTACCGTTTTTAATATTAAGCAAAAAAAAATACAATAAAAAATACGTTTGCTGTATGGAGTAAATTAATACTATTTTTAAAATTTTTGTTATTTGTTGCTCAAGCGGCAACGGAAATACAATATTTTGTGAAAATTGCAGCTTTCTAGCTTTCACGGATTGCGAGATACATCCTGAAAACAAACAGACGGACTCACAGACAGCAAAGGCTTAGTATTAGGCTATTTTTAGCATTTATGTACGGAACCCTAAAAAACGAAGAATTTTAAACAAATTCACATCTCATAATTTATGCCTTAGGATAATATGAAAGTTCAACGTTTCAGAATTTGATCACATACGAAATTACAGCTTTCTAGGATTCCTAGGAGTGTCATAGGAATTTCGATGATCATCGGTATGTCAGTGACGAAATCAGAGGTTTTAGATAACAATAACATTAGAACTATACACTTGAAACAATAACTACATCTTATATATAAAATTCTCGTGCACAATGTTCGTTTCCGTACTCCTCCGAAACGGCTTGACCGATTCTTATGAAATTTTGTGAGCATATTGAGTAGGTCTGAGAATCGGCTAACATCTATTTCTCATACCCCTAAGTGATAAGGGTGACTCATCCCAATTTTTTTACTAAAATCGCAATAAAAAAAATAGCAGAACAACGTCTGCCGGGACAGCTAGTACCTACCTATTTAAAATTACACAGACATCGTAGCCCTAAAATTTGGTTCATCAGTACGGTTACTCTTGAAATTCGATTCATCCAATTGGGAATTGGTATGTCATTTTAGGTACTCTCGAACATAATACTGGCGAATTATTACCTAACATTTAGTTAACAGTAAACAATAAATTACTAAATCGAATTCGTTGAATTTATTTGTAACTAAATGTTAATAATTCACTAATACTTTTTAGGTAATTTAGTCTAAAGTACCTAAAATGGCATATACGATTCCAATCTCGCATTCACATGATATTAAGATTCAAGAGTAACCCTATTGTTCTACACCAAAGCCAAGTTTGTTAGGGTTCAAAAAACGACGACAAGCTTGTCTTGGCGGATGCACTCTTAAGTTTCTAGATCAGTGGTGGGCAAATTACGGCCCTCGAGAGATTTTAATCCGACCCGCCGAGGGGGGGCTAGATTAAAACCTGTGATGGGTGATGAACCTCCTTAAAAGAACTAATGGTCGAAATGTTAAAAGACTATTGAAATTTGAATAATTAAGATACTGAATCTATACTTCAGGCATAATATGCCTGAAGTATAGATATTATGTATTGCGTACTTCGTATGTTAAGACTTCATAAATAGATTTTTTATTAATGAAGGATTGTAAAAAAAAATTGCCTTATGTTATCTTTATACAACGTTTTATAATCGTAATATTTGGTGCTATTTTTAGGTGTTTTAATAAACCGGCCCGCCTCAAGAATAATTATAATGTACTGACCCGCCACTAGATTTTTTTAACTTACCGGCCCGCGGTCAAAAGAATTTGCCCACTCCTGATCTAGATAATACATAAACTTTCGTAAACCTAAGCGACATTTAGCGATTGGATGTTGATAAAATTTAAATAAGATCACCTCGACTACCTTTCAAAAAAATTATTATCAGATCGTGACAAGTAATCAAATTAATGCGTGGTTTTCCTATTTAATCTATACATATTATAATAAATCTGTAGAAGGGTCAATTCTGTACAGTGAAAATATTGAAAAAATAAATAGCACCGTTACCGTAACAGTGTTACTGGATCGATACCAAACCTTATTTTGCACAACCAACCGGGGCACCGTCGCAGATAATATTACCGTGAAAGTCGAATAGCCGAAGATACTAAATCCCACAACATGATAGGTAAACCTATCGCCATCACGCACATATCCAATTCCGGGCAATGTTATTTTATTAGAACATTAACAATACACATTTTCCATTTTTTATTGCTAAACCCCTTGATTGAACCCGGGATCTTAAGAAATTAAGCTATTTTTTTAAAATATAATAGTAAAATATAAATTAACTTACACGGTTAAAACCACTGACCAATCAACATTAAAATTTGCTGACCCTCTTTGTATGTGAGCACAAATAAGCCTTCAAAGTTGAACTCTTACTAAGTAGTTGAATATTAACCAACGTTTAATATTTAACTTAACTATTACAGTAGTTTACTTACATTTAAGTAAATGTTAAACTTTGGTCTTGCTCTCTAAGGTGGTACTCAGGGTTACATCTAAACCGTCAGCCAAATTTTGAGAAACGGTTTGAAATCGATAATGTTTTCAGTCTAAGTATGAAAAAATTGAAACTTAAAAAAAAACAATGTACAATTTTTATTTAACGCAAAATACAATAAACCTCACATCCCGCCTCAGATTGGCAATGCTCTAGGCGGCGTGAATTTGTGCTGTATAATCGTGTAACTTGCCATGATGATTTGGCATAAGTAACTTAATAATCTGTGAACTGAATAATAAACAAAAAATTTGACAGATGTCACCAAAACGAAATAGCCACCACAGGCTATCAAAATCTACCCGCGCTAATTGAACAACCCTATATATATAGTTGTTCTTAAAAAATGAAGATGGCGTTCTTAATAAAAAAATAATTAACAATAGAACCTTAATAATGTTTGAACATTATATTTCTAGAACATGTAGAACATTTAGATAAATAAATAAATATCCATGGACAAGTCACACAAATTGAATCTAACCCCAAAGTAAGCAAATTATATGCTTGTGTTATGGGTGTTAGTCAACGATACTAATGCATAGAAATACTTAAATAGATACCAGAATAAATTTAATAAACACCCAGACCCGGGAATGCAGACATCTAAATGTTCATCACACAAATGCCTGTTCCCGTCGGGAATCGAACCCAAGTCTCGCGGTCGGTCGATGTAGCTAGGCGTGTACGCTAGCCGCGCGACCAATGATGCGGTCAAACATTATGTACATTAACATTATGTACTTATTAAAAATTATTATGGTCGAATTTTGACCAATGGGCGACCATAGTTGCTATTATTACAAAATTCTTTCTGGGTAATTACAGCTAGACCGTGGCTATTTTTTAAACTCCAAAGAAAAACGAGGGGTGTCATAAGTTTAACGTATCCGTGTGTGTGCGTGTGTGTCTGTGTGTTCTTTTTTGAAAGCTGATCGAGATTGTTTCTCATCTACATTACATGCAGGTTTTGTCGGGGATTCATTGCATTTTTTTATGATATTGGAAGGCAAACAAACAGACGGATTTCCTCATGGTAAGAAATTCACGCCGTCTAGAAACACCAAAGGTGGTAATGGTGCGTTGCCAACCTGAGGTCGAGATGTTAGGCCTCGAGCAAAAGTAAGTTTACCGGCTACCATACCCTCCAAATCGGGACACGTCATGACGTTAGGGCGGCGGGAATAGGTAAGGCGGTGGTATAAATCCGCTGCGAAACTCTACGACCTAGTCAGATGTCACGGTGTTAGTGACGGTAAGCCTATGCTCGCCTTTTACGAGCTGCCTGGCAGGAAGGCAGATGGTCTAATCTACAACGAAGCCCAGACCAACACGGGGGATTTTAATTTTATGAATATATATTTTTTTGTATTGATTTTGAGCTGCGTCAGATATTATATAAAAATAAAAAGCTATAAAATATAACCTCTCAAATGACTACATTGTTCGTAATCTCAAGCTGTGGAAATTTTCGGCGCCATCAGCCCAAGAGCAAGTTTTTAATTAAATATTTAAATTCATACTACACCCGCGATAAGGAACGCACCCCTCTGGTGAAGTGCGCTGATGATGCTTGATACTTGCTAAATAGAGTATAAAGTAGTGGAAAAAGATACCTAATTTGGGCCTAACCCTGTGCCATTATACGTAATAGTAAGGAATTTCGCAATGTTCACACTAAGAAGGTTCTTTATTATAATTTTGTTAGAAGTAAATTAGAGTACTGTATCGTAGTATGGCGCCCACATTTTTATAACCATTCATTGAGATTGGAAAGAATACAAAAAAGATTTGTTAACTATTTATACTATTGTCTCAAGCTTTCAGCTAAATATTATTCTTACAAAGAAAAGTTAAATAAATTAATTATGAGTTCACTTGAAAAGAGGCGCCAATGGCTTGATGTAGACATGTTTTGGAAATTAATAAATTATAACATAGATTCTCCTGAATTATTGGAAAGATTCGATTTTAGAGTACCTAGGAAAATACCACGTAAGCCAGTCACTCTTTCAGCTCCACCTTTAAGTAGAACCGTTTTTGGCGCTAATTCACCTGTGCCACGCATTTGTGAAATGGTTACCAAATATTGTGGAAACTTTGATGTTTTTTCTGATTCAAAAGTTACAATTAAGAAAAAAATATTATGCGAATGATTTTGCATGTTTTAATTAAGTAAATATTTATTATTATTTTTAATTATCTTTATTGACTTTATTATAAAGTAAACTTATATTAATTTATCAGTAATTAATTAATTGTTAGTGTCAAAAGATGTGTGAGTTTTATGTGTTTACTTGTAAGAAGTTGTGCAATTGGTTATTTGTTATTTTTTTATATTTGTAACAACAGTTGGTAAGCCTGATTAATAAAATAAATATATAGGTTGTCTGATTTAAAAAAGTACATACAGTATGGTATTTCATTTTAAAAGAACTGTATGGTTAGCAGTGTTGAAATGATACGGTTTTATATATGACGTCACAATACAACCTTTTGTCGACGTAAAAAAGGCCAGCTTTTATTTCATAGAATAATTTAGAATACATAATATTATCTAATTTGCAAATGTCAGCAAAATAATTTAGTTTGAGATGAAAATTATTAATTATTAATTACTAATAATTTTTTTCTTGGGCTTTACACGCATGTAAGTTTTTTAATACAATCACTGTATCAGTTACAAATGATTCAATATTCATTATATATATCAAAATAATACTCTAAAACAGTGTTAAAAAACCTTAAAACTATTTAAAATACAGCAAAAAATGCGACTATACATACGGCTCTCCTGATGGTAAAAGACAGCCGTGACCTACAGAATCCATAGTTATAACTGGTGCAGTTGTAAAAAATAAAGTTGGAAAAGCCTCGCGGTTACCAACATATTAGTTAATCCAAAAACATCGTTGTTCTTAAGCTGGGATGGAAGGCCTACTATGTAGCATTAGCATTGCGATCGTCACTCCTTGTAAGCCATCTGTATTTTTATTAACAGTGATTACAATATTAGACATGCAAACCGATTTTCTAACACTGTTGTTAGACACCAACGATGTTATAATTCAATACTAAAACAAGACTGGTTGCAGCGACTTGGATCAATGATCAAGACTGATGATGTCTGGTAGCGTTAAGTAAGTCACCGATGAAATCGCGCCATGAACCGTTCCGTTGCGCGCGACTTGAATTAAACATGGCTAATAGTCGCTGATTTTACATCGTACTGAAATATTATATTTTGGTTAAACTATCTATTTGTTAGTGAACAAAAAGAAAATAATAAATTCAGAGTTTATCTAAGTAAGTTTTTAAATTGATAGTAACTTCTAAACTAATAAAATGTGGTAGGTAATTAAAGCCAGTGTTGTATAAGCTGTTAATAAAAATAAAAAGTACTATGATTTTTAGTTTGCCTTTGGACCACAGAATGAATAAATAAATAAGTAAATAAATAAATAGATAGATAAATAAATAAATAAACATCCCTGGACAAGTCACACAAATTGAATCTAAACCCAAAGTAAGCAAATTATGTGCTAGTATTATGGTTGTTAGTCAACGATTCTAATACATAGAAATACTTAAATAGATACCAGAATATACTTAATAAACCACTCAGACCCTGAAATGCAGGCATCTAAATGTTCACCACACAAATGCCTGACCCCGTCGGGAATCGACCGAGCCTCGTGGTTGGTCGATGTATTTAGGCAACAAGGCGGTCAAAATGAATGAATGATAAATGCACTCTGTGTTTTGTACAGTTAAAATTACTACAAAGCAATTACAATTAAGTATTAACAACAGCATATGATTTTAGTGTTTAGAACACAAAAAGCGGTCTTAACGCCAAACGAAGCGATCTCTGCCAGACAACCTTTTACACAGAGTAGATTCCCCTACGTATTTTGTTGTAGTCAGATAAAATTTAATCAGATCTGTGGTTGATTGAGTTACAAACGTTGAAACGTTCCTATGAATGGTGAAGAAATAATTACTAAACTTTTAACTTAAAACAGAGTCACAGATGCTGTCTTTTTTATAATTAAGTCATCGTTAGTGAGAAATAATTTACGTTTCTTTCATTTATTAATAGCTTCGCACGGGTATATAATGTATCTACATGTAAACCTTCCTCTTCAATCACTTTATCTATTTAAAAAAAAACTACAGCAAAATCCATTGCGTAGTTTTAAAGATTTAACCACACAAAGGGGCTAGGGACAGAGGAAGCGACTTTATTAAATTGTGTAATTTTTAAAATTATGAAAAAGGTGTTGAAAAAATAACTTTTTAAATCATTTTTACTATTTCTTTCCTATTACACATTTGGGAATTCACCTAATTGTAAGGCATGCAATAAAGTAGGTGATACCCAGCCTTTGCTGATGGAATGTGTAATATTATCAAATCGAATATTGTAATAAGAGAAATTTACTGATTGCAAAATGTGATCTTAACACATTAATTGTAAGAGCTTTTGTACACGTTTTGTCACACTCAAACGCAGATGCAGTGAAGAAACTATTCAAAATGCTCTTGTAATATTTGCCTTGGTGGTCTAGCGGTTGGTGAATTGACTTCTTGAGGTCGAAGTTTCGACCCCGAGTCAGGCAACAAAAAAAGGAAAATATTTATTTTCAATTTTATAACAAAAAAAATAACGTACCCAGAATTGGACATGTGCCGGTTGGTGATAGGTTTGCCACCTATGACATTGTGGATCTACTTAGTGTCTTCGGATAGTCGTGGGTGCCTTAGTTTTAACTCTGCCAAAAGCTTCGGGAATATGGGCGTGAAGATATTTTATTTAAACTTATAAATTAAATTCAGATTTGATTTTCTAAATTCTTTATAGGACTAGCACACTAATAAATAAACTATAAATTTAAAAAAATAAATATTTGGTATTAAATAATGGTAACACTTTTAAATAATGGTTTTACTAACCAATACTTTGTTGAAACTGAAACCAACAATTTTAATCCCTTAGTATGAAAACTCCATACCTACTTTCAACCATAAAGCATTTCATTATAGGTATATAAATTATTTTCCGCCCAAAGTAGCCGTATATCATGTGGTGTCGAGAGCACACCATTAAAATTTGGCTCTACCATGTGCCGTGTAAATCGTTGAAAGAAAAAGGCGTATTCAAAAAGTTTGCTATTAAATGTTTTGTACTTTTAATAATATTATTTTGGTATTTGGATAAAGTATTTTCGTGCTTTGACGTTCTTTCTTTGATTTTTAATAATTTTGCTTACAGTAATAGTAACTGGTTGGATTTAACCACGCGAATACATAAATGATATTGACCTAAGATCGATAAAAAAGTAAAGATGGGGCTATCGCATACAGTTTCGAACGAAAAGCGAAGACAACTGTTTTCAACATGCTATTGCTATGATTTCGCACACACGCAAAGGGAAGGGTTTCAAGTGTTGAACTTAAAACCAGCATAATATTATGTTTCCACTAATGTCACACAATTATCATTATCGCCGATGATAGGCGCCACAACTCTTTTCTATTCTGCGTTTAAAACTTCAATATCTCAGAAAGTATGCACACGGCAATGCGCTTGCAAAAGTAATGCGCACAAATTAAAAATTAATGACTACTACGTGGATGCGATTAATATCAAGACGATACGGTAATATGAAAACGGTATAGGTACGGTAATATAATCTGTGAATATAATAATTGGTAAAGAATATTCATATTCCTTGATAATTAGTCGCGAGCACAGACTACTTAGAGATATGGTCGCGAGAGGGCGACAACGTATGACCAAAGACTATGTTACAATTACTAATCTCCTGGGGGCTGATTATGTATCTCAGTTGCCAACTAAAATGGAAAAGTATACATCAAATCGCTGTCAAATGACGTGTTTTATATTTGCTATCTCCAGTTACTAACAGAAATACGTATTTTAAAAATTAGTAAAAAATTAGAAAAAATTACTAATTTAAAAATTAGTAAAATTTGTATTACCCTGTTGCCGCCATATCTCACTAAATGAACTCAATTAAAGAGGATACCGCTAAAATCAAGACTCTGACATGATATATTTAAACGACTAATGACTATAATAAGAAACTGAAGAAGTAAATTGGAAATAAATGAAATGTGATAATAATTATATATGATCCATATTGAAATACACAAAAAAAAATATTATTAAGTATAACTCAAAACTGCTAGTACGATAATGACAAAATTTATTTGTGATTATTCCAGAATTATTTGCAGTCTTTGGAAAAAAGAATATCAAAACGCGACGTGGTAGGTATCTTATTAAATAGTTGGAGTCGGTTTTTCCAGCTTTACTGCGCTCAAGTATCGAATATTTGAAATGTTGACAGAGAAAAATGTTTTTTAACAAATAACATGCTTTTATATAACATGAGGCAGCATTGGCGAAAGTTTTAACTTTTCTGCCAGAGAATAAAATAAAAAAGAGTTTTAGCGGCATCGTGAAAGAAGATGGTCGTAGCTTTTTCGTAATTATTTAAGTTCGTGTAAATAATTAGTAAAATTAGTAATTTAGGTGGCAATTACTTAATTTTGTTCAGCAAAGTGTACGAGTGAAATATTTGAGGAAATCACAAAATGAACTTGAGTAAGGAGGCCACTGCTTTACCCTAGACCCTGACATAACATTTACATAACAAAACAAGAAGCGAAATTAAAGAAAATAATTAAAACATGAATAACAAGAAAAATAATTTATTAATTCGGAAGAAGTGGCAGTATCTCTTTAGCCGGTCTCAGAAAGTGGCAATTTAACTTAAAAAAAAACAGAGTTTTGGCGCCATCGTGAATGAAGATGGTCGTATTTTTTCATAATTATTGAATTTTGTGTTTATATTGAGTGAAATTAGTTAATTTAGGTGGGAATTAGTTTAATTTTGTTAAGTGAAAGTGCACAAATGAAATAATCATGAAGAAATTAGTGTATCGTGAATTTCCTCGCTGCCGCCAAATCTCATAGACGAGCTTGTGTAACGAAACCACCGCTTTTCTCAAGATCCAGACATGACTTTGTAAATAGTGACTAAAATAAAGAATTAATACGGAAGACATGAATTGAAAATATAATACAAGAAAAAGATTTATTAATACGGAAGACGTGGCTGTATGGACTCAGATCCTTTGCCTTTCCCCGACTGAGATAATATTAAAAAATAAATTAAAAAAAACAGCAGAATAAAGTAGCGCAAATTCCCAGGCTAATAAAAAAAATCCGGTTGGCGGGAGAGGGAAGGCGCGCTTTTCGAGGGTTCCCTCCAATCTTTAAGCTAAAAATATGTAATATAATGTAAAAATGTATAATTTGTAAATTAATTAAAGTGTAAATTACTTAGTTGTGTGTAAATGTGATTTATTAAATAAACTATACTAGTAAAAGACTAGTGTTCTATCACGACAGAAGAGGCGGAGGCCTGAACAAGAAAGGAAATTGAAGACAAAACTAGAAAAAGACATGAATAATTAAGATATGGGTTTATTACATATTACATACATAATATAAGACTAGTTTAAAATATAGAGGTAAAAAAGAATTATAAAAATACTTTTTGCACTGTCGTAGAAGTTTTGGCGCCAACATGAAAGAAAATGATTTCGGTGTTCAGAATTTTTGTTTTAAAATTTGTGTGAAAATAATCGTAATTCAAGGATGTGACGTACTATAAAACAAATTAACGGAGAAACATAATATATAAACTTTAAGAAATTAAAACTAAAGACGTATTGAAGGACTCAAATAACCATTGTACCTATCAGTGAAGGAAATGACTTTTAAAAAGGGGGAGACAATATGTTTTGAAAGTGAAGAAATGAATTTAAAATTTTAATATGAAAAAAAATTTATTATTACGGAAGACTTGGCAGCATGGCCGAAAGGTCTTAGCCGGCTCCAGAAAGGGGCAAATTAACCTAAAAAAAAAACAGGTTGGCGGGAGAGGGAAGGCGCGCTTTTCGAGGGTTACCTTCAATCTTTAAGCTAAAAATATGTAATATAATGTAAAAATGTATAATTTGTAAATTAATTAAAGTGTAAATTACTTAGTTGTGTGTAAATGTGATTTATTAAATAAACTATACTAGCGAAAGACTATTGTAGTGTTATATCATGTCAGAAGAGGCGGAGGCCTGAACAAGAAAGGAAATTGAAGACGAAACGGGAAAAAGACATGAAATATTAAGATATGGGTTAATTACATAATATAAGACTAGTATAAAGTATAGAGGTAAAAAAAAAAAAAAAAATACTTTATGTAGGTACTGACGTAGAAGTTTTGGCGCCAACATGAAAGAAGATGATTTTGGAGTTCAGAATTTTGGTTTTATAATTTGTGTGAAAATAGTCGTAATTCAAAGATGTGACGTACTATAAAACAAATTAACAAATATGTAAACTTCAAGAAATTGAAACTAAAGACGTATTGAAGAACTCAAATAACCTTTGTATGAGTGAAAGAAATTACTTTTAAAAAGGGGAAGAAAATATGTTCAGAAACTGAAGAAATTACTTTAAAATTTTAATACGAAAAAGAATTTACTATTACGGAAGACATGGCAGCATGGCCGAAAGGTCTTAGCCGGCTCCAGAAAGGGGAAAATTAACCTAAAAAAAACGAAATAGTTGGCAATTTTGTAAACGTAGATGAAACCGCGACTATAAACTAGTTTACAATATTGCTGGGATACAGTTACAAATAGCAATGCCACCAATTTAGCGCCAACTACATTGTTTAATGCGTTTAAAACAAGACAAACAAACTGATACCAACGCGAGATATTTCTGGGTGCTATTAGTGACTGACACACAGACGGATTACGATTTATAGAACATTCATTAATTATGTCTTGGCGCGAACATTTGCCAATAACTACGGATCTGTATCTATATAAAACTTTTGATTTGTTTTGTTGGTATTTAGTCGCCTCTGTATTTATGCACCGCCTGAGGCCGGGATGCCAGGCCTATTGTCCAAGACTACCCGATACCCTACCCTTGAAACTGGAACATGGCAAAGTTATTATGACGGCAGGAATAGTAAGGAGATGGAGTCCTTTGTTGCTTTTTGGTAATGACCTGGCTATTTAGCTGCGCTCGCTTCTTACGAGCTGCCTGGCAGAAAGGCAGATGGTCTATTCTAGGTCTACTCAGCGGAACCAGACGAATAAAGGGAAATTGCATCTCTGTATCTCACATGACAGAAAGTTTTGGCTTTGTTCCCGGGGCGGGCAACACAAAAAATGTGTTCCAACAATTGCCTGGGATTGGATATGTGACGGGTCCGCAATAGGCTTGTTACCTATAACATTGTGGGAATAAGACTAGTCGTGGATGCCCTGATTGTATCTCTACCTACTTAAGATAAAAATCTGAGATGAAAACCTGCAATACACAGGGAAAATGGAAAAACAATACCTTATTTTGTCCATACAAACTGTTAGTAGCTGTTGATGTCAAGCGATTAGAAGTTCGCCGGGTCGGCTTGTGTTAAATGTTTCCTTCGTAGAATATGCCACCTGCCTTCCTGCCAGATAGCTCATAAAAAGCAAGCATAGGCTCACCGTCACTAACACTGTGTGATCTGACTAGGTGGTAGAGTTTCGCAGCGACGCACCCAGATTGGTACAACCGCCTTACCTATTTCTGTCGCAATAACATCAGTGCTTACCGTTGCCATGTTCCGATTTGGAGGGTAAGGTAGCCGGTAAACTTAATTTTGCTCGAGGGCTAACATCCCGGCCTCAGATTGGCAACGCACCATTACCACCTTTGTTGTCTCTAGGTGGCATGAATTTCTCACCATCAGGAAATACGTCTGCTTGTTTGCCTTCCAATATCATAAAAATAACTATATTATGTACACCAATTCAGAGCAATCATAATGTTGAAACGCAAAATATATTTTTGTTAATCTTTTTACTAACTTTGTTTCGCTTGAATTAAAAGCTACAGTTTGTATGGACAAAATTAAAGAGTGGCTTTTACCACTTTCCCTGGAATTTCGCAGTTTTTCTTTTTATATGTTCCTCCTGACAACAACCAATACAACAAAAAAAGAATTAGCAAAATTAGTCCAACCGTTCAAGCTTGATGCGATGACCACGCGAGATGAGAATTATTTGCCTTCTAATATCGCAAAAAAATACAAAACTAAAATTAACATTTTACGCTGTATGATCTGTGCCGTTCGTATTGACAGTCTGTCCAACCAACTAACAACGCATTATTACATTTCAAGCTGTTATTGTTAGGTTGGCAGACGATATCATTGTGCCCGCCATCAAATCAAAATTCCGACCTATTTTGTGTCTGCGATATATTATATGCAGGAAATGTGCTATGACAGAATTATGACATCTATTTTGTTTTAATTATAAATTATTTCAATTTGTCCTAGAGATGAGACGATGAGACCCCTTTTTTAACTAGCTTTTGACGGTGTGAAAAGTGAAAATAAATTTACAATGTCACGTTTTCGCTAAAACTTAAAAATGTTGTGTGTGTGTGTGTGTGTGTCTGTGGCATCATAGCTTCTAAACGAATTGATAATTTTCATGGAGCGGTTTTTTTTTCAAAAAACATGAACCTCCTAAAAAAAATCTATGGTCGAAAAGTTAAAAAACTATTGAAATTTGAACAATTAAGATACTGAAGCTATACTTCAAACAATTATAATGCGTATTTTATACGTTAAAACTTCATAAATCGACTTTATTTTAATAAGTCGTTAAAAATAAAAAGTAGTTAAAATGCCTTATGTTATCTTTATAGGTACAACGTTTTGTAATCGTTATATTTACAGCTCTTTTTAGGTGAAACAAAAAAGTTTGCCCGCCCCTGGCCTAGATTGGCTGGCTACATGAGGAATCATCCAGTACAAAAATTAATATAATACCACTAACGGCGGCCAATAAATCTTTCCTGGGTAACAGATGAACTATTTTAAAGCGTACAATCCCAAAGTTTCGTGAATTTCAGCTACAATTACTGTATAACTTGAACAGTAGTCAACTTTAAAGTGTATCAAAATTTTTTGGGCACGGAAGTGGTCCCGCCAAGAGGTGAAAAGTAATGACGAGGGCACTACCTTACTACCTTTTCTCGTAGCGCACTTCTGTACGCGGTAGCTTATGGTAGTTAGGGTTAAACCTAATTTTTTTTTAATTTGTTCAAATATTAAAACATATGTTATAAATCTAAGTAATAAATTTGTATAATTTTAAAAATATTTACACACCACAATGTAGTAGACTATGTTGGCATTTACAAATTTATTTTGTAACAGCTTCTAACACATATTCATAATTTTCATTTACATTTTTCATTAACACCTATGTACATCATATCGGCGTAGGGTCAAAAACGTATTCAACGATAACTAAGATAATGGTAACTAAGATATTTTTAACAAGGGAAAGGTTAGACTGAGAAGTTTGGCTCTACTTATCATCCGATAACTTTTTCACAGCGCGATCCATATGGTTTTAGCAAAATTTTACATGAAAATGTTTTGGATGGAATGACATTAAGAGAATTTCAAACATAAAGCTAAGGCTACATACCAGCAAAGACATTCAAAAGTATGCTCAAGGGTTAGGAATCTCAATTAACCCTTCAACGGGCACGTCAACAATTTATATCCCGACCCTGCAATACTCAGATTTTGTCAATTCCCGAGACTGTGACGGAAGGGTTAATTACTGGTAAAGGTAGATCAGAAATTGGGGAATAGGATTAATCATAATTAGTGTAAACTAATATTTGCGACAGGTTTTCCATCTATCATTTAGTCCCACTCTATTTATGTAACCCTGCTTGTAGGTTAGGGTGATTCTCATTTATTAAAAAAAAAATTTCTTGAATATATCCCGCGTCACCTTTTTATTTTGTTCTTAGTCTTGAAAAACTATCAATTATTTTTTTTAAATTTTTTAGACATTATTTAGAGGTCGCTACCAGCGAATGAAAATAAATAAAAGATTTAATGACTGATAATTTCTTATTTATTTAAAAAAAGAGATTAATCATACACAAATTATACAAATGGTTACAAAAATAGTGTCTTACGCTAACAACGTGCTTTTATTTGTATTTGAGTACTTTTGTCTAAATTTTTTTACCAAAAAGGAGTTATTGCTTTTGTTCCTCGTTTGTAGTAATTAATTTATTCAATTCTCCAATCATTGCAACACCTAGCTCCGCAATATCATTCACCACCCTCATAGAATGTACAACTTTCTTTGATGCTTTATAATCTTCGTCTTCTTCCCAAAGACTAAGTTCTTTTTGCAAAAATCTTAAGGTATTGCTGGATACAAAATCTTCAATATTTTTTTCTTTAATGTGACTTACATCCAAGGTAAAACCTTTTGGGCTATAGTCTAGACCTTCCTCTTTCAATGCTATCAACATCTTTTGTTTACTTTCAAACGAAACTTCATCATCAAAAAAAGCAAGCGCCACTAATTCTTCGGATAGGTACCACAAATGCCCTGAGAACTTCGTTAGGGCTTTTTTAGACAACGCTTTGTTAATATTCTCAAAATTTTTGAGACTTTTCAGTAGCCACAAGTCGTTATTTGGTGCAGAAGCTGCCACAGGAGCTTGAAACCAGCATCTTATATAAATAACTACAATAAAAACTGAAATTTCATTAATTGATTTAATTTTCTTTTTAGCCAACTCAAACTCGTCTTTAAACAATAAAATTTTCAAGCCATAAAGTGCTTTTGCCATCCATCGTGCGCGATGAAGCCCTGCTGGAGCTTGAAATGTTATGCCTTGGCTAGATATATCTCCTCGAAATATAATAGCTAGTTTTAATAACTCCTTGTAATCATCTCGTGGTTGATAATTATTCAGCTGTTTCTCAGAGAATTAAACTATGCTATTTGCTGCGTCTTTTACGCAACTTAAAGCATCAGGATTTGAAGAAACTGTAATGAATTTATTCTGATCAATATTGGACCAAAAAGTTCTTAAACGTTTATCTTTAACTTCTAACATTATTTCCATAATATGGTGACGACAGGCTAACCAAAGAACATCTTTTTCCATCTTCTGCTCTAAAAGTATGCACGCACCATTTCTCAATCCAGTATTGACAGCAGTGGTGTCAAAACAAAAGCATTTTATTTTATCTCTTAAATTCCAAGAGAGAATTGTGTCATATACTGCTGAAGCACAAGCCTCTCCAGTTCCATGGTCAAGTTTGGGAACTGATAATAATTGATCCACACCATCTCCTGACACTAAAATAGGTAGGCGATCCACAGTTTGATGTCCTGCCATGTCTTCCATTAATTTTCCATCCCAATGAATAGTCAGAGGAATATATGGTCTAAATTCATCCTTTAAAGACTCTGCTACATTCTGCCTATGTTTCATACGATGTCGACAAAGGCGATCGCGGTATGCGGGGGGCAGGGGGCTGAGAGTGGTAAGGGCACACTAGGTACGTCTAAAACATGAAGTGACAAGTTAGAATGTGTTGTTTTGTGTTTAATAATGAGTTGGAAAGTTTTATTTGCATTGAATCGATACCTACAAAAAAGATTGAAAAATTCAAACTTTGACACTAGGTAGCGACCCCTAAATGTCCATGGAAAAAAAAAAATTAAAATCTCAGATTCGTTTTTGAGCTGGTAGAAGCGAATGGCGGGTTGACGCAGCTACATTTCAAAAGTCGAAAAATAAGAAGCACCCTATTGTAGGTACTTCGATGGGTTCAATTCCTAACCCTAAAAGTGTATATTCATTTTTTGTAATAATAACAACGTTGTCCGAGAAAAAGTAAGTGCCCGATTAACGACAGGTTTGCCACCTATCACATTGTGGGACTTAGTATCTTCAGCTAACCGTAGGTGCCCTGTTTTAGGTATCTCTGCCTACCACTTCAAGAATACGGAACTGGAGATAGTTTTTATATATTTAAATTTTGAATGAAATAAAAACGAGCAGTTGTTACATCTTCGACCTTCGATTTAACTTAACATCCAAGATACGTGGCTCAAAATAATGTAAGAATAATGAAAATAATAAGCGATATCGTTTATGTTATAGAAATAATATATTTTAATAGAATAATAACATGTAGTAATAAGAGCAAGACTTGCTCGTGACTTTATTTGAGAAAAACTTATTTTTTACTTGAAATTTAAATAGTTATCACTTTACTTTTAATCTGCATAACGAAATAAGACTGAAGTAATAAGTTATACTGACAATAAAACAACGAATAATACTTTTTTGTACTACACGATTAGATAAGACTATCCATTGTGAATCATTTTGAAAAAAAATAGTCACCAAATACGTAAATAGTGAAAAATTTATATACACTAATAGAAAAAAGCAACTTATACGCGCAAGAACGTAGTCCTGTAAAACAGTAACATCCTACATATAGAATTATATGGCACCCAAATAGCGAACGTAGATGAAGGGTTAGGAATGTCAATTAACCCTTTCATCGGGCTGTGAACAATTTATATCCCAGTTCTGCAGTTACTGGGATTTTAAATACTCAATTACCGGGACTGTTAAAGCAGGGTTAATTACAATATTTGCCATTATACAGGTTGATTACTAAATATGTATTACACATAAATGTGTACTACATAATAATGTGTATAGTTTTTTACTTCAAATTGATTATTTTTTTGCATTTTATAGCATAATTGTTATAGACAGTAGTAAATATTAAATAGATGAATAAATATCCCCTGAACAACTCACACAAATTGAATTTAACCCCAAAGTAAGCAAAAATATATACTTGTGTTATGAGTGTTCGTCAACGATGCTAATGAACTTGAACCTCGATTCATGCTATATTATAAATTAGAATTGAGCAAGTCATTTTAGGTCTTCTTGAACATAATACTGGCGAATCATTAACATTTATTTATATATATAGAAAAATATTTTATCTTAGTTAACAATCTGCTAGTGCGAAGTTCAAAAGTACCTAAAATTATATAAACGATTTTAATTTCAGTGCTTTTTCGGGATCAACATTTTAACAAACCGGATGGCCAGATCTAACATCTGACCAGGTCAGCGGTCGGCAACCTTTTGGCAGGCAAGGGCCACAAGGCGTCAAAATAAACTGAAGGTGGGCCACACTTGTAATATTTACCCTAGAAGCCAAATATACTATACTATACTACATATAATTGGCGATGCCCCATAGAAAAAGTGAAAATGGGCGGAGAGAAGCGCGTTCTTAAGACTGAATCTACACTATACGCCGTATACTATACAATCTAGCAGGGAAAGTTTATGAATTTATTTTGATTAATATAACTTATATTCAATACATTCATGGGCCGCAAGTAAGACGTGTGCGGGCCGCATGCTGGACTAGGTAGTAGAGTTTCGCAGCAGGATTGATACCACCGCCTTACCTATTCTTGCCGCCATAACGTCATGACGTGTTCCGGTTTAGAGGGTAAGGTAGCCGGTAAACTTACTTTTGCTCGGAGCCGAACATCCCGGCTTCAGGTTGGCAGCGCACCATTACTACCTTTGGTGTCTCAAGGCGGCGTCAATTTCATACCATCAGGAAATCCGTCTGCTTGTTTGCCTTTTAATATCATAAAAAAGATACCTAAGTTGACAATTCAGAATTAAAGGCTTTTGTGGAAGTAGATCTACCGTAAACAATCGCTACACACCACTTCTACTTCACGCCCTGCAAGAAAGACGGCTACTAAATTCAAAGAGCGTCAATCGGAATGTCGAAAACGTCTACCATACTGCCATAGTAATAAATAATAAATAACCGTTTTGATTGAAATTGGTCTTGCAAAGAGATGAGAAAGGACATGCTTAGGTTAGGTCATGAGAAAGGTATAGCAGATGAAAGATAGTATATATATATACAATACGAATGTGGATGGATGTAGGTACCCGAGGAGACCTAGGTTGACATTCCACGATTAGATCTCATGGTATTATCCGAGAGTGTCAAGAGTCTTCGAAACCGAAGTATTTTAATGAAAAGGGTAATGAATGTGGAGGATAGATAGATACAGATAGGTCTTAAACGATCATGAGATTTGCACTCGTTACTCTCTTCCTACCTCGTAAAGGACTTGTCATGAAGATATGTATGAGTGTTTGTATGTGTGTGTGTTTGTGTGTGTGTGCGTGTGTAATGGGAAAATAGTCACATTTCACGGGAAATGCGCGCATAGAAAACCCAAAATCTCGAACTCTGTGTGAATGCAGACTAATCGGCTATTCCATACTAATGTTTTAAATGTAAAAGTTTCTGTTTGTTACAATTTTAATTACGACTAAAATCGTTATGAGCATGGTTGAAGATTTAAGATCATAGGAAAACCACTTTTTATCACAAGATTAGTAGTCCCCGTTGACGAACGAAAAGTCTTACCCTAGAAGAAGCCGTTGGCATCAACTTGTAAGTAATCTAAGATATATTTCATAATTAATTTATATAATAGCAAGAAATATCTCTCAATTGGATATGTGCCCGGTTGGCGGAGGCTTGACACCTATCACATTGTGGGACTTTGTGTGTTCGGCTAGTCGTGGGTGCCTTGGTTGTGCCTCTGCTTATCTCTTCGAGGATTTGGGCGTGAAGATACTTACTCAAATATCTCTTAATAAATTACATAGATTACAAAATCAAATCACTATATGGTATATAGCAAAGTCACTTTTCTTTGTCTGTCCCTGTGTAAGCTTCAAATTTTTAAAACTAAAGGAACGGATTTTGATGCGGTTTTTCTAATAGGCCAAGCTGGGATGGACTCTTTGTAACTTTATAAATTATAATATTGATTGAGCCCTGACATAAGCAACCTATGTAATCCAATATACAAAAACTCACAAACATAAGAAACGAAACAAATAAGTAAGCCCTGGACCCACATTCATTTCATTCATTCATTTCATCGCCCTACAAGGTGGAAAATGTTTTAATTTTTAAGTAAAAGAAACGCTCCCAAGCAGATCCCGGACGATAACTAGTTAAATATTATAGAGAGACGGTTTTGATCGTATTCATTTCTCTCCCAATCAAAGGGAATTCTCCTTTGGCCTCGAGATGTTTGTATTCCATCACGAAATCATTTAGTATTCATTAATCTTTGGATCAGTGCATATTATACCAGGGCTGCCCAAGTCGAGGGTTATACGCAGGGCCGGATTTAAATTCAATGTCGCTCCTGGGCACCGGACAAAAGTCCGCCCTATAATTACTAGAATTTTACTTAAGGGGGGAAATACGTGTAGAAAGACGTTTCATGCTGATTTTTTTTTAGATATTTTATTAACAAATATGAGTAGAGTGATTATCATTTTGATAATATCTTAAAAAGTACCCCACGCTTTTTTTTAAATATTTTTTATCAACATTATCATTAATTTATATTTATTGAAATTTTTAACACTATTCTTAACTTAAATTTATTAAAATTTATTTTCTAATATTTAGTTTGATTTTATATAAAAAGCGTGTATTGAGTTTTTTCAAACTATTATTTATTATTTACTTTTTAGTTTGGTTTGTAACTAAAACCGTGATTTTTTAGTTTTTTTAAACTATTATTTGTTTTGTAGAGTTAGAATTTTCCTTATTATTCGAAAAAAAAAATTTCAAAAAATCTTTTTTTTTGGAATTACTTCTAAATGGCTTCCCGACTAATTCCAAAAAGTAATCAGCTCTTAAGTTTAAAAATCCGGTCAAAATCGGTTGATTCGTTCGAGAGTTATCCAAAACGAAGACGAGTTATCGAAGTGTTTTTTAACACAACTTCAACATTTCTTTTTGGATCGTTTTTGACAGAATAAAATAATTTTTAGTGTCCAAAAAGTCACGTCGATCGCCACCAAGAACGTGAAAACCGGTTGATTGGTTTATGAGTTATCGTTGTCAAAAAAATTCGAAAAAGCGAATTTTTCGAATTTTCCTAAGATTTTCGGTTTGATCAGTTTGTGTTCAAAAGTTTATCATAGATTCCAAAAAAGTGCGAGGAATACTGCCAACCGCGTGAAAATCGATATGATTTATTCATTTAAAAATCATTGCAGATTGAAAATTCAAAAAATACTGATTTATTAAACTTCTACCAGCCAAAAGCATACAAAAGCTATTTCTTTGAGCTCGGAGAGCTCAAAATAACACACAAATTGTATTTTTAAGCTCGAAGAGTGAGAACGTCGTAAGTGCAATTTCAAGCGTTAAGGTATGGAAATAATAATAATAAACAAATATCCCTGGACAAGTTACACAAATTTAAACTAACCCCAAAGTAAGCAAATTTTATTATGCTTGTGTAAAGGGTTTGCCAACGATTCTAATACATAGAAATACTTAAATAGATAAAAGATTAAATTTAATAAACACCCAGACCCGGAAATGCAGACATCTAAATGTTCATCACACAAATGCCTGCCCCGTCGGCAATCGAACCCGAGCCTCGCCGTTGATCGGTGTAGTTAGGCGTGTACGCTAGCCACTCGACCAACGGGACGGGAAGTTGCAGGGATGGCCTTTAGGGTCAACCGTTTTCCAGTTTTTTTTTTAAATCGATCGATTGTTAAAGTTGATGTTTTAAGAAATGCAAAAAATTATTCCAAACTTTTTTCAAATTTTTCAAAAATAAATACTAATTAAATTTCTTTAATTTCAGAAAATAGAAAAATCGATTATTATTTGAAATATCCAAGGACACAAATTGACTAAATCATTTTAATTCTTAATTTTTATTAAATAAGTGCCAAAATTATAAAACATAAATAATGAATGAATTGAATTTCTTGAATTATCAATTAAACAAAAAATTATAAATTAATAGCATTATTTAATTGTATTGGGGAATCTCGATAAGACTAAAAAATTTTTTATCACTTTCAAAATTTTGCCGCCCTAAAACATTTGCCGCCCTGGGCACTTGCCCCGACTGCCCCTAGTGTAAATCCAACGCTGGTTATACGTGTGGTTTGTTAAGGAAAGATGAGCGGAAGATAGTGATAGTCAAAACGATATTTTGTGAATAAACCAAGAAATATCTTAATATATATAAATTACGTGGCCCGTTGTTTGTCCGCGGCGGACTCCTAAACTACTTAAGGGTCCATGTATGCTAAAATACGTCAGCAATATAATGTTTTTATCATTCAAAGCAAACATGGATCTTGGTGACAAAAATACACAAGGTTAACATTAATATGTTTTATAAGACTAGTGTTTCCAAAACGCGATTCATTTCACTTTGCTCGATAGAAAAAAATTAAAAAGTTAACCTTTTTTTTTAAAGCAAAACCCAACTGAATGTATTTTATTTATGAAAATATCGACACCAGATTTAACATAAACATAGATAAGTACTATACCTAAAAGATAAAAGTTTCAGTTTTTATACTTTTTTCAAATTACTTTTATAGTGTCAAAAATAGTGATTTTTACCGATTTCAATCAAATTTGCACACCATATACCTAAAATACCTATAAACTGCACACAGTTTGATCCAACTTGAAAGATATGATGGCTTACAATTTAATTTATTATCAAAAAAATACCATCCGAGCAAAGCCGGAACAAGCAGCTAGTATTTTAAATTTATTAGCAAAAAATTTTCCTAGGCATAGTAGTGAAACTTCAAGCAAATAAACTAAATAAATACCTACTGTGCTAGGTATATTTGATGACAATGTTCTGAATTGTTTTACCATTAATTGCACTCTTTCAGCTTATCTTGCAGTTACAACATATTGAGGTTATTTGTCATTGCTGGACTCCAGTTGGAGAGTAAATTTGTCATTTGAACCTATGTGAGAGACTTAAGATTTTAGATTTTTTATTTTAGTTATGGTAACTATTAACATATTTATTTCATTTTTATTCGTATTTTATTTTTAGCTTGGTTTAAATTTCTATAAATTTTAAAGCAAGAAAAAATGCCTAGGGGCAATTTTATTTTTATTTATAAGAACATAGTCAGTGTCTATATGCCTGCGACCTTACCATCAAAAATCTGTGTGTCTTCTATACTATATATTTTTCACCTACCTACGAATATTGTTTAACTTAAAAACTCCGCGTGTTGGTCTAGGTCCGTTTAGTTGAAAAGACCATCTGCCTCTGTGCCATGTAACTCGCAAGAGGAAAGCATTGGTTAAATAGGTTATTACCAATGATATCATTGGTGAGACAGTACCTTGCAGCAATTAACGGGTAGCTGTCCAACGCCTTACTTATTGCTATTGCCATGATAGTGTCATATTCCGACTGTAGGATATGGTAGCTGAAAGAATTGCACTATTGGCCTAACATCCCGGCAACTGGGCCGTGACACACCTACAGCATCTATGGGCTATGGTCCTATGATATATATCCGCTGATCCCTCACTAAAAATACGTATAATAAAAAGTTGATTCAACGTTGTTAGGTCCGCGGGCCTTAAGTTTACCAGACCTGTCTTACATGTAGTTTATTTTTTATTCACAAAGATTAAATAAAGGGTAAGACCCTTTATTTTTACCGACGTTAAAAAGGAAACTTTGAAGTAACATATGTGTATGGGTATACTACCGATTAACTTTAAAACCAGTGAATTTGTAAGAGATTGGCAAAACTTTAGCAATTCGACAAAAAATGGCATATATCTTTGAAACGTTTTAGCTTTATTATGTGGAACTTTCTAAGAGTCGTTATTGACTAGTTACACCAGAAGAGTTTTACCAATTGCTGAGCGGATACCATGTTTATATTTTCGTATTGCAGTTTTGATATTTTGAAATGGTTATGGAATAAAACGCACGTATCTCTTTAATTACCATTACAAAACTACTATCATTTGTGTGGTAAAATACAATATTCAAAACGTTTGTCCGTGTTGGTCCTGGTCCGTTGATTAGATTAGGCCATCTGCCCCTCTGCACCAGCTCGAAGAGACGAGCACAGGTTAAAACACAAGGCAGTACCAACAAGACCCCTAGTAGCAGAGTGCTGTGCAGTAACTTGCCCGGTTAAGAATCCAGCATTCATTTTTCATGTTCCGGACCGGAAGGTAGGATAGCCGATAAATTTGCACAATAGTCCTAACATCTTGGCCGCAGGACGACGCACCTGTAACATCTATGGTGTCTATAGGCCATGGTGGTCTATTAGCACCAAGAGAGCAGTGTGTTGTTGTTCGTTGACCAATTACATAAAAAGAGGTAGGTTTTGTTTTTAATTTGTATATCGTGTATTGCGTACAGATTTTCAAGATGGTAGTTTACGGTTTATAGGGTTTATACTTTAAGTTTTAAAATGTTTGGTATTAAATAACGAAAATGGTTTTAGATATAAATAATTACCTAGCTTTAAAGTTAAAATATACGTATATTGAATAAATATATTTTTTTATAACATTGGAAGGCAAACAAGCAAACGGATTTCCTGATGGTAAGAAATTTCCGCCGCCTAGAGACACCAAAGGCGGTAATGGTGAGTTGCCAACCGGAGGCCGGGATTTTAGGCCTCGAGCAAAGCTAAGTTAACCGGCTACTTTACCCTCCGAACCGGAACACGTCATGACGTTATGGCGGCAGGAATAGATAAGGCGGTGGTACCAATCCGGGTGAGTCGGTGCGAAACTCTACCACCTAGTCAGATGTAACGGTTAGTGACGGCAAGCCTATACTCGCCTTTTACGAGCTGCCTGGCACAGGAAGGCAGATGGTCTATTCTACAAATGAGCCCGGACCAACATATATAACTATTGTTTAAGTACATAATTAAACAATATTTTTAATGAATATAAAATTTTTGCACGCCACACAAATGTGTTAGAATATGTTGGTTTGATTAACCTTTCGTAACATCTTGTAAAACATATTCCGCAAATAAGTTATTATCATTTTAAAACACAACTTTCCTTTCGTCATCTGGATAAAACTGCCAATATTTTAATCATTACGAGCGGGATAGATATTGGTCAGAACGCTGACTGGGGTCTGCTACGCTCGCCTTTTTATCTGTGATCTTTCAATTAACGCGGCACACGTGGTGCTATTTATTGCCGACTACGTGCTATACAGGCTGATTCGAAATACACATGTCAATAAAAAAACTTGGGTTGCACTCCGGGAGTACCGGCAGAAGTGAAAACTTGAATATTATCGCTGTGCATTTTTTATACTTTGGAATGGTAGAATACAATATTAATTTATTGTGCTATCGTACACAAACATGACAACAAGAACATTCGCGTAAGCGCCCTGCGCCGTCTTCCGAATTTTTGATCAGGTCACGTTAATGCGAGTTTAGAAGTTTATATTCTAAAACAAGTGCGCAACGCCGCTAAAAAGTTTTCACTTCAAAAAACAACGTAGATTGTGTACCTGCTGTATAGTTAAGCCCGCAAGCATTTTGACGACTAGCTTTCCGACAAACTTCCTATAGCTTAGCTTGAGACGTATATTTTTTCCCCATATTTGTAATGTTCTAAGTAATGTTGAAATCGGTAAGGCTGTTTTTAGTTTTAAGTGGTGTTATTTCGTCAGACGGGCGTTTTACAAAAGATGAACTCAGATACGTTATATGAATATAAAAAAGAAGAATAGAAAATAGAATAATAACAAAAAATAGAATGAATATAAGACTAGAAGTTTCTTTTTGATGATTTACTATTGAGTGAATGTAATATAGGATGTTTGAAAATGCTCGGCATTTCTGCCCTCAACGTACTGGACGTCCGCATTTCTGACGTACGCCAGACTTCGCTAATTGACGCCTGCAGACCCCTCCTAATTTTTAGCTCGTTTTTCCTCCAGATGGCCAAGCCGGGGTGTTACACGTTATACAGAGTGTTATTACTATCTGATCAAAGGGATGTTTTGAATGTTGAAAAAAAGGAAACTCAGTTTTTATTGCACCTTCTAAAGGCTATATGTCTGTAATGTGTGTGTGTGTACCTTAAAGTTGTACATACACCGCTAATAACTCGTATTTGGTCACTTAGTTTTATATACATTTTATATAGCAAAACTCAACTGCAAGCGTAGGAAAATAGTGATAGATTATAAAAACCGAAAATTAATACATATTTTTTTTAACGATATATCGAGCAGTCATTTAAACTTAAAAAACAATACATTTTTTTTAATAGGTTAACCTTATACGAGTATATAAAATTCCCGTGTCACAATGTTAGTTCCTGTACTCCTCCGAAACGGCTTGACCGATTCTCATGAAAATTTGTGACCATATTGAGTAGGTCTGTGAATCGGCCAATGTTTATTTTTCATACCCCTAAGTGACGAGGGTGAATCACAGCAAAAAAAATAGCAGAACAACGACTTCCGGGTCAGTTAGTGCTCTAGAATTATGAGTCTCCACCAAGCAAATCATATATAATCATATGCTCGGGATTGGATGTGTGCCCGGTTGGCGATAGGCTTTGCCATCTATTACATTGTGGGACTTAATGTCTTCGGCTAGTCGGGGGTGTTCTGGTTCTACCTTCGGGGACATGGGCTTAAAGATACTTTAAATTTAAAGAAATAATCAAATCAAGTTAGGTATGAATACATTTTTAAATCCTAATCCAGATACTTCAACATTAAAAATTATGGGTATTTTTAGGAAATTTTAATCACCTCATGGCTTAAACATTATAACCAATAGCTTAATGACGCAGATGCTGTAAAGATTATTAAAAAAAGTTTACAATTTATTACTTTTTTTTAAGTATTTCGAAGGCTTAAACTTTTTTCAAAAATTTTAAAACTCCTTATTATTCACACTGGTAACTTCGCCTACGCGAATTCCGGATGAGGGGAACATACGCCTTCACTGTTAGATCTTCTGATCTCATCCAGAGAACTATAAAGTCTCTGTCGATGCCCCTCTTAGATCTTCCGACCACTGCTTAATCCGGAGTGCAGTGTCCCTTACACCTTGTGTACGGCTACGACCATCAGACCGACGTCGAATGTGGCATTATAGGTCAGTAGATTGGGACGGAATGCGGTCTTTTTTGCATCTTACCCATGGAGGCAGATTTGCTTCTCGCATGTTCATCCAGACATTGTTGCTGATGGTGTCACTGATGTGGTGGCTGCAGGGTATGGAACTTTTTATTCCGTTCTCTTTAGTGCTCATTGGTGGCAAATCCCAGCCTTGGTTCAGTCGTCCCTGTAAGATGGCATTAGCCATACGCGGAAATGTTACCAGCCCTGGGCTGCGGCAGCGAAGTCTTGTGATGAAAACACCAGATCACTTAAAAAGGAGTATAACTCTGCCTCTAGGTCTTTCAAAAGAGCCATTGCCAGGGCAAAGTTCGTGCACATGTGCAGAATTGGCGAGAAATTAGCACGCCTTCGGGAACAAGAGCGTTCTGGTCTCTCGCCAAGGCTGTCCAAGCTTGTCAGTGCTGGTGTTCCCCAAGGCTGTGTGATTTCTCCTACTCTGTTTCTTCTGCATATCAATAACATGTTGCAAATTATTAACACTCATTGCTATGCAGATGACACTACTGGGGAAGCCTTATACTTAGTCATTCATAATAATATATCTCGGGATTATGTCATTGAGAGCCGAAACCAACTTGTGTCTGAAATTGACAATCTCCTGTCAGAAATTTCGATTTGGGGTCAGCAAAATCTGGTGCAATTTAACCCTAGTAAGACACAAGTTTGCGTGTTTTCCGCTAAAAAGATTCCTTTCGTCGCATCTCCTCGACTTTAGAGCGTCTCCCTTACTGCCACAGCTTGCATTAGTATACTCGGCGTTGACATTTCGAGTAAAGTTCAATTTCGTGGTCATCTGGAGGAGAGGGCTAAAATATCCTCGAAAAAACTTGGCGTACTCAGTAAAGCGAGACAGTATTTCAAGCCGAACCCATCGCTTACAATTATATAAAGCGCAAATTCGGCCACATATGGAGTACTGTTCTCAACTCTCGGCAGGGGCTCCACAGTACCAGCTCCTTCCGTTTGACCGCATTCAACGTAGAGCAATTCGAATTGTCAATGAATTATCAATTGGCTTGATCCATTGGCGCTGCGTAGAGATGTTTGGTCCCTCAATGTTTTCTACCGCATCTATCATGGGCAATGTTCTGAGGAGTTGTTTGGTTTAATTCCAGCCGCTGATTTCCACCTTCGGACTTCGCGACAGAGTTTAAAGTATCATGCCCACCATCTTGGTGCGTGGCGATCTACAACTGTGCGATTCCGAAGTCATTTTTTAACTCACGCAACATCTTTGTGGAATCAGTTACCGAGGGCGGTATTTCCAAACAAGGGACCTAGGGACCTAGGGACCTTCAAGAAAAGAGCGTATTCATTCCTTAAAGGTCGGCAACGCATTTGTGATACTCTTGCTGTTGCGGATGCCCGTGGGCGGCGGTGATCACTTTTCATCAGGTGACCCATTTGTTCGTTTGCCTCCTCTTATATAAAAAAAAAATTCAATAAATAATCAAATCACAGAAAAACGACTTCCAAAATTCTAAAGTTCAAAACTGTTAAGATAAAATTGTGTTTTATTTCTGACCATAACTTATCTCTGTGTCAAATTTTATACCATTTCAATGTATTCAATGTATGTGATTGAATATCATCTATAGCTGTTCATCCATAAATTAATAATAAATTAAATTAACACAATGACACAAAAAATATTGAAATCGACTAACTTCAACAGCCGGTGGATCAAAACGCGTTTTTACGCGTTTTGGTCCTCAACCCTTACCATGAGTTTACGGCTTGTCAAGTTTACTATACTTGCTACCGTCTCTGTGAATTATTTGTATGGAGACTCTGTACAGCGTCTCTATTGGTAATTAAGAGAAACACATTTATAAACCAAACTTACGTATTGCGATGTATGTATGTATATAAGCCTTACTACCGACTAACAATCTATATTCTATACCAACTCATAGTAAAGGCTCTATTTCAAAGACTGCGGTCACGAAAAAGATTTTACAACTTTCCACTCCTTTAAAAGTTTTGTAAATTTATTTATGTGCCGCGTCCGTGTAAAAAATAACAAACTCAAAACAAACTGTATGAATATTGATGGATGCTGCAAAAGCTATAGCTAATATCCGAATTCTGTTATCAATAACATTGAAACAAAGAAGTTTCTTCCTCTTTACACTCATTAAATTCCAACCCATGACCCCTTAACACGAAGTCACCCCTCACGCCCGCTATAAAGAAATTATTCACAATTTTTCCTTCAAACAAAGGGATGTTTTATTTAAAATCGTAATTTGAATATGGCGGGGGTAGTTCGGATACACGCACAAGATTGGATCGCTTCTTCAAGATTTTTTATTAGGTTGAAGTATTATGGACCTGCTGGACATATAATATGGAGCCTGTATTGACAATTATATCAAAATTTTCAAGCAAAACAGTAAGTATTACTTACATAAAAAATCGACTTAGTAAAAGCCCGCGACTTTTTACATACTTGTCTGCTTGTAAAGTTACAGGCTACACTATTTGAATTCGCTTTGAAATCACTACATAGTATAAAACAAAGTCGCTTTCCCTGTCTTTATGTCCCTTTGTGTTCTTAAATCTTTAAAACAACACAACGGATTTTGATGCGGTTTTTTTTAAAAGTGATTGAAGAGAAAGGTTTATATGTATATTTTATACCCGTGCAAAGCCGGGGCGGGCCGCAAGTAAGAAATAAATGACTAATAATAGATCAATAGCTATGGCATAATTCACATCAAAACATTCACTTTAAGCAAAATGATGACGCGACGTTTATAAATTGCTAATCGTAGAAAGTGTAAGTACTATCGACATTATATCTAAATTTTTAAGTTATTACTTTCTCTTTTTGTTATCATTTTTCTTTTAAGTTATCATTTTCTCTTTTTGTACATATAAGTACTCAGATCAGTAAATAAAAGTAGGTACTTATTTAATTTTATAAGTTGGAATGTGACAATTGAATTTTCCTTAACGTAAGTTTTATGTAAGACTCGCCCGGATTGGTACCACCGCCTTACCTATTCCTGCCGCCATAACGTCATGACGTGTTCCGGTTCGGAGGGTAAGGTAGCCGGTAAATTTACTTTTGCTCGAGGCCTAACATCCCGGCCCCAGGTTGGCAACGCACCATTACCACCTTTGGTATCTCTAGGCGGCGTGAATTTCTTACCATCAGGAAATCCGTCTGCTTGTTTGCCTTCCAATATCATAAAAAAAAGCTGCACTAGAATTCAAAACACCAATAAATAAAGAAAAAGGATTGTGTGGTTTTATTAAACCACGGTAAAAGTGAAACTTGATCTATAACTATAAACTGTAGACGCTACCATATTTGCCTCGGCTTCTCTGACGTCACCGTCACGCGTTATGCAACACACAGACCAAAAAAAATTGAGAAGATGTAATAAAAGTTTCACTTTTATAAGTGTCTTCACGCCTATATTCAAGAAGAAGTAGGCAGAGGCGCAACCAGGACACTCCAGATTAGCGGAAGACACTACATCCCACAGTGTGATAGGTGGCAAGCGTGTCGCCAATCGGGCACATATTCAATCCCGGACAACTTTACTTTTATTAGAAAATTGATAATACACTTTTCTTTTTTTTGCCTGACCTGGGGATCAAATCTAAGAAGACATTTCCTAAGCCGTTCGGTTCGGTAGACCACAGTAGGGTTACATCGAATCGAATAAACATAATTCAAGATTTCATATTTTCATAATAAAGATAGACTCAAATGACGAAAAAACTCGGAAACAAACGAACCTTTTAAAGAAAAAGCTAGCTAGTTTGGTGTTAGTGATGCATTTAATTTACGCAAGAGGCTAGATTTTTTTTTCCAGGCGAGGCTCCCGTTGACTGTAGCAGACAACCATAGCATAGAGCTAAGAAGCGAGCAGATTGTCATAGTAATCGCTAGTTTCTCGTAGGTCTTTGTTGCAGAGCTCCCGCCTCTGTCATGGGGGTCGGAGGCGCGACTAGTAGTATGTCAGCCTCACCCCTATGCAGCCTAGATATACCTGGCTTGATAAACTTTTTAAATTATTACATAATACATTAATATATAGTAAAGGCTGGTGATTTTTTAAAGTTTTTAGACCCGGGTATGTCCATACAATACCATCGCGTAACATCATTTGAATCGTAAAATTGAAACCGCTGTAGCGTGAGACTCTTTATGTTTATTTCTATTGGAGATGGCGGTTAGAAAAGAATAATGAAATTATATTACAGGATTTCTTGCGAGCACCATGATACGACACTTGAATGTTAATCAATCACTGGGACTTACTTAACCCCCTTTTTTCAGATCAAAAAAAAATTAAGACATCAATTTTTCGAAATCTTTTTGCATGTATTTTCCCTCTTCAAGCTTCTGAATCGGTTTTAGTTAAATTTCAAACAAAAATAAATTCCGCCCCTAAGAAGAACATAAGATACTTTTCGTTTTGAAAGAAACGTTGGTCGAGGGTCGCACACGCCTTATTTAGATTCGGCTCGGCTTCGATTCCCGACGAGGGCAGGTATGGGAAAACTTAAAATTCCTTATGGGAAAACTTAAAAGGCCACGAAAAACCGACATGATGAAGTTAGCTATAGATAACATTTTAGTTTTTCAAAAAAAGGTACCAACAAAGTAAAAGTAAGGACATCTACGTATGTTTGCGTGAGAACTGACAACTGTATTCACAATATTTTTTTATTTCTATGGTTAGTGTCATTTTGTCTACAAATGTAAAATAAGGCAAAAGATAAAATTTTTAAAAAAAATTTTATCTTATTACGCCAAAGAAGTATATCTTCTAACGCGTGTACATAAATACACACACAATTTTTTCGTTAAAAGAAGACAGCGATAACATAAAATTAGTTTAGTGAATGCGCAACAAAATTACCACCATTGTCTGTCATATAGGGTTTCCATAACTTAGTAACTCATTTTAATTATATTTTTCGTGAGCATCCCAAATGTACAGCATACAGTTTTATAACCTGTACGAATACATACTGCCACATAGGGTCCTAACACGTAACACATGTGAATGTTAATATCGTCCCCGTATCTATCAATTCCAAATCTACACGAGGAAAAAATGTCTTTATAACATTTCATACATTTGAGGGCGAACTTTAGGGTAGCTTTCATAACTTAGAACTTATGGAAACGGTTTGCTTTTATGTATCTGTAAAAGTTAGAACGTAAGTATTTTCAAGCCCGTATCCCCTAAAAGTAGACAGAGAGAGGCATAATCATGATTAGTCGAACGCATTTAGTCCCTCAATATAAAAGGTAGCATTTTTTTTCGCGAATTGGTAAATTTTCCAATCTCGGACAACGTCGTTAACATTGCAAAACCAAACAACACATTATGAGTTGCCTGACTCAGGAATCGAATCACATGTAGGCAATATCAATACCGGAACATGAGACCACAGAGGCAGAGGCAACAATCAACAAAGTTATAATATGCAGTTATGACATAGTCTGTGGTGTGGTAAGTCCTTAGAATTGTCACTTGTTTTGTATTGGTTTTAGAAAGATTTTCTCCATCGAAAGGTTTATTTTCTGAATACATCTCTCTTTATCCAGCACGTCTATCTCCCTTCACCGTTTAAGAAAACAGTGATTAGCAGGAAGAGTGTAAAGGCCCCCATTTGTATGCTTATTAGAGAAGCTCGGGACACTTGACAAAACTTCGTCTATTATAACTAGGCGTAAGGGAAACGCGGGAGCGATTTTTTGATAGAATCAATATTATCTCTTGATGCCAATAAAAACAAGTCAACTATAGACCTAGCATATTTTCGCGAGGTCCTAACCATAGATCAAAATATTCCCCTACAGTACCTAATACGACTACCACCTTCCGTCTTCTTAAATGATTTTAATTCGCATCAAACTGACGTTTTCAATACCAGGTGACAGAGTGTGATGCTATGATATAATTTAATAATGTTATATTATGGTATCCCTAATTATTGTGTGTGGATAACTAACTTTTAATCCTCTCTATATCTCTAAATGGGTTTCTTCACTAGTCGGGAAAAATAAACAACTTTAAAACGCGGGCCGCGGGCAACAGCCAAATTGGTGTAAATCTTCAGTTTACTAGCGGTGTATTTTAATATTTTGCTAATTAATGAAAAAGAACAATGTTCTGAAATGATATTTAACACTAGATAGGTATACATCATATTTTTTGACTTTTATTTTTTACAGCACTTGTTAAGGTTTTAGTTAACAATAATTCTTGGACTGTATATATCAATGAAAAAACATTTTAGTAGTATCGTCTATAACAAATACAATAAAATGTATAATTATTTAAATATACGAGTATGGAGAAAATATCTAAATCAAATAATGCATGCAGTTAGATTAAACCAGGTCTGTGCACCCCGTTGGTCCAGAGTAAGATCTAAATGTCATAACAATTAATAAAAAGGTATTGTTACACCTATAACCCGGAAAAGGTAGGCAGAGACAAAACCAAAGTATCTACGATTAGCGCCAATCAGGCACGTATCCAATCCCGAGTAACGTTATTTTTGTTATAAAATTTAAAATAAACATATCCTAGATTTTTAGTTGCCGACTCGGGATTGAACCCGGGACCTCTAGAAGACAAATCCGACGCCGGACTGCTAGATCACAGGGGCAAAGTATTAATTGTTATGACTTATTCGCATATCAGCTAAACAGTGTAAACAGTGTAAAAAGAAAATGTAAGAACTGCTAAACGAGCTGTCCAAATCAAATGCGAAGTAATTGGCTTGTGTGAGGTGAGACAACCTGGAGAAGCGTGTATAAAGTTAAGGACTGGTCATACCTTCTTCTACAGAGGCCGTGATGATGGAAAGAAGGAACACGGAATAGGAATTTTAACACACAAACGCTTAGAACACCAAGTGAAAGCCATAACATCGATGTCCGAAAGAGCTCTATATGCCACGCTCAGCATGTCTAGAAACATGTCACTAAAGATCATAGTAGCGTACGCATCAACTACTGAAAAGGATAACACCGTCATAGAGGCATTCTATGAAGATATCGGTTAGGCTATAGTTGCTGAGAAAACGACCTACTCGATGGTAATAGGAGACTTCAATGCCAAGATAGGTGTAAAACAAGATCCATTAGAACTTTTCATGGGACAACATGGGCATGGAATCAGAAACTCCTGTGGTGAAATTCTTGCGGAGTTCCTTCAGGAAAACAAACTTTTCCATATGAATTCTTTCTTAGTCTGAACAGCAGCCTCAATAACATCATCGAAAAAGCATCTTTAAAGGTGGCCAAAAATTGCAGAATAAAAAGTGCCAAATTTACAGAGAACACCCAAGACTTACTAGAAAAGAGGCGAAAAATGTCTTCACAAGAAAACAATGACATATATGAGTTCAAAAAGCTCTGTAAAATAACTAGAGTGCAGATGGAATGAGATATTGAGGCATGGAAGGAGAATGTAGTGCAGTCCATTGTGGAGAATCATCGGGGACCTAAAGTTTTCTGTAAAACTCTCCAACCAGGAAATCAACAAATAACAAAAATAAAAGACCCAGACGGCATTTGACTTACAGATAGGCCAAAGGTATTAGAAGCTATTGAAAATTACTATCATTCTCTTTACTCCCCCATGGTTGAGAAACCTAGCACAATAAACCGCTCAAAAATTATAAATGTGGGTTCAGAAGAGATTCCTGATATTAACAGTGCCGAAATTAAGAACGCCTTGTCGAAAATTAAAAACGGAAAGATTGGAGGCGAAGACGAAATACTCCCGGAAATGCTAAAAGAGGGGGGCGATCCTTTAATGCAGAAACTGGCGGAACTCTTTAATAAATGCTTGTTACAAGGCAACATCCCCAAGGACTGAGATAACGCTGTGGTAATTCTACTATACAAAAAAGGGTTTAAGGCGGATCTTAACAACTATAGGCCCATCAGTTTGCTGTCACAGACAAACAAACTCTGAAAACTTCCTGGTTGTCTGGTAGAGATTGCTTTGAGCGATAAGACCGCCATTTGTACATTTTTGTTTTGTAATATTTTGTTCTGTATTTTATGTTTGTGTTTATATTGTACAATAAAGAATAAATAATAATAATAATAAACTCTTTACTAAAGTCCCAACTATTCGACTACCAGAAAACTAGACTTTTACCAGCCTAAAGAGCAAGCTGGATTCAGGCAAGGATATAGTACATTAGACCACATTTTCACAATGAAGTTGCTGGTAGAAAAAGCTACAGAATACCAAATCCCTCTGTGGCTAGTTTTCGTAGACTATAAGAAGGCTTTCGACAGTGTTGAAACATGGGCAGTCTTGGAGTCGCTTCAACATGTGAGAATCGACCACCGCTACACTAACATCATAAACAGCATTTATGAAAACGCAACGCTAAAGGTAGCCATTCCTCATCACACGGGTCCGGTAAGCATTGGGAGAGGGGTCAGACAAGGCGACACCATCTCACCTAAACTTTTTACCCTGGTGCTCGAAGACATCTTTAAAAAACTAGACTGGGAAGACAAAGGTCTGGTGATACTGGGTTCGAGGCTAACAAACCTGCGATTTGCGGATGACATAGTGCTTTTCGCTAGTGATCCGAAATAGCTGCAGTCTATGGTCAAAGATGTACACGACGCTTCCTTGAAAGTGGGACTTGAGATGAACCTCAGCAAAACTAAAGTCATGACCACAGACACCACAAGCAGAGAAAGTATCAGAGTGGGTGAGGAAACGCTAGAACTAGTTAGTAAATATGTCTACCTTGGTCAAGAGATCCAAATGGGGAAGGAGAACCAGGGAACAGAAGTGTGTAGGAGAATACGCCTCGGCTGGGCTAACTTTACAAAAATGGACTTTGCTTTCAAAATGAACCTTACCACTGAGCAAAAAGCACAAATATTCAACCAGTGCATCCTACCAGTTCTTACATACGGAGCAAAAACTTGGATGAGCACCAAGGAAATCCTTCAAAAATTAATAGTTACCCAAAGAGCGATGGAACGTAAGCTGGTAGGAATAACTCTTAACGACAAGAAGATAAACAAGTGGCTAAGGAAGCAAAGCAAAGTCGCGGACATAATAAAAAGTGTGGTCAAGCTGATGCTGAAAAAGAGTGGCAATGGGCAGGCCATATAGCCCGGAAGCCAGACTCATGGTGCAGAACCCTATTGGAGTGGAAACCGTGGGGATACAAAAGACCCGTAGGAAGACCCCAGATGCGATGGACAGACGACATCAAAGGAATAGTGGGCAAAAATTGGCTTCAGAGAGCCCAAGATAGGAAGAAATGGAGAAAGTTAAAAGAGGCCTACACCAAGGCGGTTGAAGAAGGCTTGAGATGATGATGATGATGATTAATGTATCTATAATCATTTGTTAGCTCCTACATTCCTATCTATTTGACGAATTTATTTCGTTAAAGTACCTATAGATAGATAGCTACACTTTAACCGATGTGCAGTTGCCTAGGTATATTAAGAAAATTGATTTTACAGTATTAACAATGTTGTTTCAGTAACGCTATCGCTTATGTTATGATCCATACAACGGAAAAAACTTCTTACGAACCCTAATTATAAAGAAGGTCTTTATAGCCGTCGGATGACTCACGAAATTACGTTGGCAAAAACTTAGGGCTATTGTTTTAGGCTGTATAGTCTTGTTCTTTAGGGGATCGTGAAAATAAAAAGTAAAAATTTCATTTTTCGTAGTAGATACCTCAGCGTCACAAACTTTGTTCATACAGTCACAAACTAAAGGAGTCGTAGAAATCTTGTAGGTCACAAAAACTTTTTGCTGAAAATTGAACCGTCCAAATTTCGGTTTTCAGCAACTGCCTGGAAAGGAGGCAGATGGTGGATTCTAAACAGAGCTACTGTAGAATAGACGTTAGAGATTCGAGCTAATGTAAAATATAGCTGGGGGGTTAGTGTACGATACAGATCCCATTAATAGACTTAATTTTAAACTATATTGTGAGGTTTGTGGTTATTCATATCGCAGTTGTAATTTATATATTGACGGCCGCACTCGAAGACGTCAATTAACATTTAACTTACCATGTCACAATTTTGCACAGAAAATGGCAAGTTAATGACTGAAGGCGGCCGTTAGTGTGAGACGTTTTTTATTCCAGCTCGGAGAATAATTTAGCCGGTAAACTTTCTTTTACTTGCGATCTAACATCTGGGCCTGTAGTTGGCAACGCACCAACACCCTTGGTGTTTCTAGGCGGGGTGAATTTACCATCAGAATGTCCGTCTGCTTGTTTGCCTTCCAATATAATAATAAAATATTAGAATATCATTCCATACATAAGGTTGTCTGAAAGATGTCGTCGGTTTCGGGATATGGTCATATTCATGTATCTTATAATTTAGATTTTGTTTTTATTTGATTGACTTTAAACGTAATTAGTTGTTTGTCCGAGAATTTATCAGCCTAAATAATTAAGCGCAATGAAAATGTGAAAACCGACTTCAACTAGAAGTAAGCAACATTTTTTTAATCAGAAAATTGGAAAAACCCCAATTTTTTTTTTGTTTCCCGACCTGGGATTCGAACCCGGGACCTCATGCAGTCAAGTCCAACAACTTAACCGCTAGACCACAGAGGCGACATACAGATTTATTTTACCTCTGCCTTATTACAGGGGGAAAATAATAGTAACTTGCATCTTAAAAAAGGAAAGTACCTATTAGACAAATGGTACATATATTTCTTGTATGCATGTGTATGTCACTAAACTCCTCTTTAACGACTGGAGTGATTTTGACGAATTTTTTTGTGTGCGTTCAACGGAATTCGAGAATGGATTATATTCACAATTTTGTCCATTGGAAAATTGTTTTTTAATTATTTTTTTTACTTATAAATAATTGTTGATTTTGGGATGTTTTATATGAGATCCGGTAGATTGCGCTACTATCGGAACATCAAATATTATGTAGAAACTGTTAATGTCAAGCTATACGAACTTTGCTAGTTTAGCTAATCTTTATTTGTATATTTCTTGTGTGTGTGTCGGCTACAACTCGTATATAAATGAATCCCAATTTCGCGTGGTCATCCCATCACGCCTGAACGGGTGGAATTTCTAATTCTTTTTTGATGTGTTCGTTAGTGTCAGGACAAGGTTCTTATGAGAAGATAAATTGAAGGGAAAATGGAAAAAGAATGCTTTAGTTCATACAAAGTGTTAGTAGCTATTAATGGCAAGCTACACGATGTTCGCCGAGTCGGCTAATATAATATTCTGATCCCCAATTTTTTTTAATAAATTGACAATACATGAAATTTTTATAATATAGATTAGAACCATCTCAATCTTGTCAGCTTCCACACACACACACACACCCACACACACACACACACGCACGCATGGAGGCACGCACGCAAGCACGCACGCAAGCACGCACGCACACACATACCGACACGTCACACTTATATACCCCTGGTTTTCCATAGGGGCTTATAATAATAATTCTGATCATAATTTGTCTATTCCGTTTCCTCTAGTAGTAGTATGATTTCTTAGCATTTGATGAACAAAAAATAATTATTATTGTTTGCAGTTTCAAACTACTGTAAAAATAGTCTGCCCAGAAAAGTATTTTTTTCCGAAAGTCAATAAAAGTTATCGAAGGGTAAGAACTTAGGCGGGGCGCGGTATTTTCTTTACTTAGCTGCGGTCTGCCGATAGTCAGCCCTGCGGTCACTAGTTTGTAGGTATAGACGCGTACAATGTGGTTTAAAGTTTCTATTTTTTTATTGTTTTTTTTTCAAAACAAATAAGATCACGGCCAAAAAACAGGCAAATGTTTAAGGCTGTTTATAACTATAATCTTTAGACAATATTTTTCATCGCGTTCGTATATAGTGACGGAAACTGCATATTTATCATGCTTAGCAAAATAAGTCTCCCAAAAATAAAGCAGAAACTACGCTTTCTAGAAACATTTGCCAGTTTTTGGTCGTGATTTTATTTGTTTTAAAAAAAAACATGATTTAAAAAGTAGAAACTGGAAACCACATTGTACGCGTCTATTTCAAGTTTGTAAGAAAAATAGAGATTGTATTTTATATTTTTAACTTAGTGGTGAGAAAATTTGTTTATTATTTGTTGTTTCAGACCATTTACGTCTGATTGTCTGGGCCAAAAGTTGTGACATTTAGTGCGCGAATGTTCTATCAGGTTAGGTGTAAGATTGTCTGGCAGAGATCGCTCTGAAGCGATAAGACCGCCTTTGTGCACCTAAGTTAAATCTATACTTCTATACTAATATATAAAGCTAAAGAGTTTGTTTGTTTGAACGCGCTAATCTCAGGAACTTCTGGTTCGGATTGGAAAATTCTTTTTGTGTTGAATAGACCATTTATCGAGGAAGGCTTTAGGCTATGTAACATCACGCTACAACTATTAGGAGCGAAGAAATAACGGAAAATGTTAAAAAATAGTGTCTTATTTGAGAGTTTTTTTTATTAACATCATATTAATCCTCATCCAAATGAATGCGTTACTCATGACAAGTATTTAATTTAAAATAAAATTGCCTTTTACATCAATCGATTTAAAAGAATATCTTAAGAGATATCGCAGTTTTATAATAACACTATAATTACACAATGAGATACAATAACACAATGAGATAGGTGGCAAGACTATCGCCAACCGGGCTCATATCCCCGCTATTGGACCCCGCAACATCATTTTTATTAGAAAATTAAAACTACACATGTACCATTGTTTTTTTGTTGTCTACTACTTACGACTACTTTTTGAGAACTAAATATTAAATACTAAAAATACGCGGGCGACGCCGCGGGTAACAGCTAGTATTATTATAAGTGAAAGAGTGTGTATTATTTTTTAAATTTTGGTGCATTCATTCGTTCATTCATTCAGCCATCATTCTAACAACACACAGACACAAAAGCCTTGCGATAGCTTAAAAAAAATGGCGAATTATGTTTAAATCTGTAAAAATCAATGAAATAACGCTTGTCTGCGCGACAGTACCCGTCTGTTATGTTAGGCTGCTTGACCGTAGATAAGCTGGACAAATACTCCGGACGGCTTGATGGACTGGAGAGGGTTTTTATTCCATTAACACCTTCCCTACGTGTTCTTTTAACAAGATATTGACATTTTGGGCTATTGCAAAGCAAAAGTGAACAAGCTGCTTGGTAGCTTAGTTCATCACCAGTTTAAATCCCAACATTATTATATATAAATATATAAAATATTCGGGTACAAAACTCCCTAGCAAATGCTTCTGCCTAAATTATCTTTGGCGACACATAATTGAGATGTAATGTATTTTTTTATGATATCGGAAGGCAAAGTTTTAAGTGTAAGATGCCTTACCTACAAAATATAGTGTGAGTTGGAGTTTAAAACAAGTAGACGGATTTCCTGGCGGTAAGAAATTCACGCTATAGGCACCAAAAGGTGGTAATAATTCGTTGGCAACCGGAGGTCTGTGGTCAGTTTCACGGTTCAGCTGGTAGAGATTTCTCTAATAGAAGGTAAGCTAGCCCATTGTGCTAAAATTTCTTTATGTAATTTTTTTGTTGTAATAATATGTATATAATAAATAATAAAAAAAAACTATTATTATTGCATTACAGATTATTTAAAATCTATAAATATCTGCATTGTTTTTTGTTACGACTTCCATCTTGCATTTACTTCTGAGGTCGAATGAGGACGGGACGTTAGGCCTCAATTAAAAGTTAGTTTACCGACTAACTTATCTTCCGAACCGGAACTCGTCAACGTCAAGAACTGACGTTATAGCAGAAAGAATATGTAAGGCGGTAGTACCAATCTGGACAAACCATCACGTAACTCTACCACCTAGTAAATATACTAGCCTCTTTCGTAAAAGGTTTAATAACGCGACCGCGTGTCGCCAAATAATTGTTAAACTTTATAGAAGTTATTATTTATAAAACAATACTGTGTATCTGGCTTTACCTGTTAGTGTTCGGCTATTTCGGCGGCTAGGCGCCCTGGTTATGCCTCTGCCCACTTAGGCGATATGGGCGTGAAGATACTTTTGCCTATTTACTAAATTCTGGATTATACTGTTTTTGTCAATTAACGAATAAAAAAAATTGTTTTATAAGACGATGTTTTTTAAAACTAAATCGATTTATTGCCCCCGAACCTCTTTGCATAGGTAGTTAATTTAATCAATGATTAGATCCTAAAACAGCTTGTAATTTATTACCCCGATTTATTCGAACCTTACGCCTCAGTCACCTATAACCAGAAGAGTTACTCTTGAATCTTATCTTATCATATAATATATCTTAATAATTAAGTTTTGAACACAATATAAGCAGATTAATAACGTTTAGTTACAAACAATTTCAACGAAGCCGATAAAAATAATTTACCGGCATTGTTAAGTTTGTATGGTAAAATTTAAATGTTGTTTTTTTTTATTTCACGCATTCGAACAATATAAACATTATTCTATGTCCATCTTCTGGTCCTAAGCTAACTTCCTATCAATTTTCAGCAAAATCGGTTAAGCCGTTCTTGAGTTTAATTGAAAGTGTAACTAACAAGTTTCTTTTACAAATATTAACAAAATATTGATAATTCGCCAGTATTGTTTTCAAGAGTACCTACCTAAAGTAACATACTCGATTCCAATTTCCAGTATTGCATGAATCGAGATTCAAGAGTTACCCCACAGGGGTCTATTGGGCCAGCCTTATAAATAACTTTATATTTTAAGTAAGAGTCTATATTTTACACGTTAACACATTCATAGCACGATGTTAGCATCGCATAAAGGTTGCTCTACTCAATCCAGTACCTTTATATACAGGTTGTGAGAAAAAAATGTAACCATTAAAATAATTCCCCATGTTGGTCCGGGCTCCTTTGCAGAACAGACCATCTGCCTTCCTGTTCCGGGCAGCTTGTAAAAGGCGAGCGTAGGCTTACCGTCACTAACACCATGATATGTAATTAGGTGGTAAAGTCTCGCAGCGACTCGTTCGGATTGGTACCACCGCTTTACCTATTCCTGCCGCGGTAATGTCAGCGATTGCCGTCGACGTGTTCCGGTTTGGAGGGTAAGGTAGCCGGTAAGCTTACTTTTGCTAGAAGCCCAACATCCCGGTTTCAGGTTGGCAACGCACCAGTACCACCTTTGGTGTCTCTAGGCGGCTTGCATTTCTTACCATCAGGAAATTCGTCTGCTTGTTTGCCTTTCCATATCATAAAAATAAACTATTTATACAACCATCCGAGCAATCATAACGTTAAAATCCAAAATAATTTTGTTTTTTATCTTTTCACTAACTTTGTTTCGCTTGACATTAACAGCTACAGTTTTTATGGACGAAATTGAAATATCCTTTTTTTTACTTTTCCTGCAAATTTTCTCGATTTTGCTATTTATATGATCCTTCTCCAGACAATAATCAATACAACACAAAAATAATTAGCAAAATTAGTCCATCCGTTCAAGCGTGAAGCGATGAACACATGAAACGGGGTGCCTCGCAGAACTCCGTCGCGGGAAAATCCCCGCCGATGCGCCCCGGCACGGTGGGCGTTGCTTCATATAAAATATATGAAAGTGATCTAGGTGGATTATTGCGCTGCTACGCACCTCGTCCCGGCACGTCCAAATGGGCGCTATTTTAACTTAAGAAGTTGCCTAAAGGTTCATATAGCGCTGAGCGTAGCTGAAATAACATCACGCTATGAAGTTGGATGAGTTCTTTATTACTGGTTCTTCAAAAGGTACTGAATCTAAACTACGGAGTATAATCACCCGTCAATAGCATGACTGTAACTAGGTGGTTATGCGACGACACGTATATTAGTATTTGTTACTGTCGTGTTCCGGGACATATAACTGATATTTTGTGTATTCATTTGTGTCTTAATAGCGTTCTTAAAGTGTGGTGATTCTTTCAGGAATGCCTTCAATGTATTGAGCCCTTTTACGATGTTTTAATAGTATTGATATTATCAGCTGTTATTTTTTATTTTTCATCGACTCTGCTTGGTAAATCTTCCAAGTATTTTGAAATCAAAAGACTCTTGTGCTGGTTTTTCATATGATTTGTAATTTATTATTTTATAAATACCTAGTCTACCAGTTTCGCTTATCATTATCAACAATACGAGGGTCAAACTGAAAGTTCTTAGAAAATCAAAAACTAAGCATTCTAGCAAGTTATTAGTTTTATTATAACTTTTCGAAATAGCGTCCATTTACATCAATACATCTTTTTTCCAACACTTCGACCTCTCTTCACTTTAGTTGGCAACTCTTCGGAAGGAAACACCCACTGAGCAGACTGTCTTTTGGTTTCCGGATCATAACAGTAAATCCAGCTTTCGTCACCCGTTAGTATGTCGAACACATTATTTGAGTCACCTCCGTTAAATTTTTGGATCATTTCTCGGCACCAATCAACACGGCGGAGTTTTTGAGCCTCGGTCAAATTATGCGGTATCCAGCGGGCACAAAGCTTCCTGACCGCTAAATGTTCATGGAGGATTTTGTGCACTTGACTCATACCTATGCCTAGACTTGTCCGAATCTGCTGATAGGTCACTCTCTTGTCAGTCTCTATCATACGCCGCACAACACTGATATTGTCTTCAGTCGTCGCTGTAGAAGGCCGTCCCTCACGCAAATCATCGGTGAGATTAGTTCGACCACGTTTGAATTCATTAAACCAGTTGTAAACTGTGGCACGAGATGGGGCTTCATCGCGTAAAGCCAATTGAAGTCTATCATAACTTTCTTGTTGACTTATATGACATCGAAAGTCATAAAAAATCATTGCACGAAAATTTTCTCGGCTTAAATTCATTCTGACGTGCACAGACAATTTTCAATTTGCCGCCAAATCGTAAAACAAATGACAAATGAATGAAATGTATACTCAATATTATTGGTAAAGAGTTCTATTTTCAAAATTTAAACTTATTTTTTTAATATAATGCTTTTAAGTTGCCAGTTCTAAAAACTTTCAGTTTGGCCCTCGTAGCATCATCAGGGTCAATACTTACACTACATGAAGTTTTATCAAGTATTAAAAGCAAAACCAATAATACGTAAAATAGTAAAAGCCGTTTCTCCTCATTTAAAAATATAATAACTGAACCATCCTGTAGATACCACAAGGCTCGCGATACCGCTCTATTATAAAGAGTTTGACTTTTATTACCTCTACGTGAGCTACGAGGGTTATGTGTTTCTTTTACACTAACTTTTTTATGTGGCTTCGTCTGCGTCAACGATGGAAGAATTTTAGTAGATTAAAGAATTGGCCGAATATCAACGGTTTTCTGGGTTAGCTAGATAGAGTTACCTTTTTATTTGTTTTTAAAGAAGAAAAAAGTTTAAAAAATTACCGCTGAGGTCTAGCGCTCCGGCGTTGGCCTTGATTGCATGATATTCCGCGTTCGAGCTTCGTGCTTGGCAACAAAAAATATGTTTTTTGTACATTTTCTAACACAACCAACGGTGCCCATGATTAGACATCATTTGCTCGGCCAGCGATAGATTTGAGCCTTATCACATTGAAGGACTTCGTCTCTTTGGATCGTCGTAGGTGTCCTGGTCTCTCTCAACTTGTTGTCAGAGCAACCTCTTCGGGAGTTATCATGCCTAACTCTTTGATAATTTTTAATAATAAGATAACTAATAAGATGCATATACAAAAAAGTACCTAAAACTTGGGTTTTTATTACCCCTTGCTAAAACTAGTACCTAGCTTATATGAAATACTACACTGACTAGAAAACACTGTGCGCGTAAGTATATCATTGACGAGATCTTAAAACAGAAGTGACAATCTTTCGTTTATCCTACCGTCTAGCACGGAACACAGCAATGGTGAGCATTGATGATTTGGCAACGAGACAACTTAAAACTTATGAAATTCTATCAGAAACATTTTCGTCTAAAATTTTGCCAAGACAGAACCCGAAAAGTGAAAAAGTTATCAGATATCTTATTTAAACGTTATGACTCTACGAGCTCCAAAATTTCAACTTTAAATCTAAGTCAAGATATTTCAATTATTTAAAATTTAAAAATAGCACTTGACAACAGATCTGATCACAAAGAACTTCCCGTCACAAAGAAGAGGTCCCGGAGTTCGATTCCCAGGTCGGGCAACAAAATAAAAAAGTTTACTTTCAAGTTTCTATTAAAAAATAACGTTGCCCGGGATTGGATACGTGCCCGGTTGGCGACAGGCTTGCCAAATATCACATTGTGGGACTTACCTGTCTTCAGCTAGTCGTGGGTGCCTTGGTTGTGCCTCTGCTCACCTGTATGTGGATATGGGCGTGAAGACACTTTTTTAAGCACAACAGTGTACAAAGGTGGACTAAATGCAGGATGGCATTCTCTACCAGTCACCCTAAACACATTGTCAAGCCATATATTTTGACATAAAATTGTGAATATAGATATTACAGAGTGACAAGCTCTCAAGACATGTGATAACCTTTTCAGTGCGAGCCATAAGGCCTCATCTTGGCAACGTTTTACTTGAAAATATTTTGACGTGACAACGTCTTAAATTATGTTGCGGATCGGAGTCACTCTTGAAAAAGTGTAACGCCCGCTTACGTCTGTTACGATGAGTCACCGAACCGAGAAAAAGACGTTGTCACGTAAAATCTTCGCCCGTAAAACCGACTTTACAGGCAACCATTTTTTAATGAGATTGGTACATATAATACCTAAAATATATATATTTTTTACTTTTTTTAAAATAAATATTCCCGGACCAATTACACAAATTGAAACTAACACGAAACTAAGCAAATATATGCTGGTGTCATGACTTATGGGTGTTAGTCAACTATACTAATACTTACTTAGAAATACTTAAATAGATATCAAAATAAATTTAATAAACACCCAGACCCGGAAATGCAGACATCTAAATGTTCATCACACAACTGCCTGCCCCCGTCGGGAATCGAACCCGAGCCTCGCGGTTGATCGGTTTAGGCGCGGTTTATCGCGGTTAGGCGTGTACGCTAGCCTCTCGACCAACAAGGAGGTGTAAATAGCTCAGACGTGAAGTTATGATCAAGGGAAGTGACGATTCATTTATATATTTCAACCCCCAACAAAATAGTTCTTACCTATATTACGGACATGATTCCTTGGGGGTTATCAAAATTTTAAATTTTAAGATTGCAATAGATCCCAAGCTAAGGTAAATATCGGTTCCGTGAGGCAATAGATTATGATAAATATGTAACAATATCTGTGTGTACTTTTATGTGTTTTTAGTTATAGTTAAATATAAACTGTAACCTATTTTGGCACTTTTTTGGAAGTTAATGTTATCAATCCGAATGATAAATCCGATTTAAATTGTCGATTTGCATGAAATCGAGATACAAGAGTAGCTCTACTGATCTGAACCAACACTGACGCAACATTTGCTTACTTTTTCCAGTTACTGTCCCTTTTACTTACAAATTTATATATACAAAAATCAATTGCTGTTCGTAAGTCTAAAACTACTACTACGAGTACTAACTAAAACTCGAGAATGGCATACCTAACCGATTTAGCTAATTTTGTTCAAATTTAAGTCCAAGCTAAGTTAAGTCCAGGGAAGGTTTAAAAGATAAGAAAGAGGGAAAACTGTGAGGAAACTAGAAAAAACAAATTTTTAACACACAAACTGAACGTGTGGAGCGCACTTTGTCGGGACACCTAGTTAATTACAAATATAGATAGACAGATTTAAGCACATATATTTTACGAATTGTTTCTTTTAAGACAAGAACCCTAAAACAATAAATAAAGTCTGAAACAATACAAAACATAAAGAGGAGGGCCTGAATAGTCAAAGCGCTTGCGAACCGGAAAATTCCTATGAATAAAATTGTAGTATATTTTAAATTTATGTTCGCATACAAAGAGAAACGACGAAGTTTACAACGCCAAATATACGGGATGGCTTGTTTTAGATTCAATTCAAGACTAGTTTGCGTCAACGGCTTTCCTTGTTTTTTTTTTGAAGTGAAACTTCTTTATCGGGGTTGGAAAAAAAATTTGTGTAACATTTTTTCGTTACATGTCACATTTTTTAGGTTACGCGCCATCTTTGTTCTTATCCACGCATGATTCGAAGTATACTTTCTCCAGCGGAGTAGGGATTGGCAATAAACTTTATTTAACCATTTTCTGTAAAATTGCATATAGTAAATAATTTTTTTAAAAATAACGTCACAAAGAAGTTTCACTTCTTCACTTCTTACGAGTGTACGCTAGTACACGCTCACATTTTTTTCATAAAAGATACACAATATTTTTTTATAAATACAGCTTATACTTTTTTTATATACTAGCTGTAGCTGTAGAAATTTTCATGCATACTTTCAGTCTCCATTACAGATTTTTAGGAATCGTTTTTTTTACTTTTTTATGATATTGAAAGGCAAACACGCAGGCGGATTTCCTGATGGTAAGAAATTTACGCCGCCTAGAGACATCAAAGGTGGCAATGCCGCTTTGCCCACCTGAGGCCGGTTTGTTGGGCCTCAAGCAAAAGCAAAAGTAAGTTTACCTTACCTTTACTCCGAACTGGAATACGTCAACGGCAAGCACTGATGCTATGATGGCAGGAACAGGTAATGTTCCAACGGTATCAATCCGGGCGAGTCACTGCGGAACTCTACCACCTAGTCAGATGTCTCGGTATTGACAGTAAGCCTAGGCTCGCCTTTTATGAGCTACCTAGTAGTAAGGCAGATGGTCTGTTCTGCAAAAAAGCCCGGACCAACAATATTTTTACCTATTTTAACGCGAGTAAATATTTTAACCTATGTTTGAACTCAGATCTTTCACTATATACAAAGATGAGAAGAATGTAGAGAAGTGTGTAGGAAACCTTACGTTTTGGATTTCATATTTAAACCTACCCGCAAGTAATTTTGTCGTGAAGAAAAACAAAATATGTCTCTATGTAGGTACAGGTAATAAAACTATGCAACTACTCGACCAGACTGGAATGAACACTTTATTTCTTATTATTAAAAATCTATTTCTATTCGTTAGTCTTGCTACAACTCGAGAACAATCGGTCCAGACCGATTTAGGTAATTTTGATTTTGAATTATTAAGGAAGTCCACGTAAGGTTTACCAGAAAAAAAAAAACTAAGTTAAAAAAACCGACTTCTATACTATATATAATAGTAGCTGCCCGTTCCGGCTTCGCTCGGATGGTAATTTTTTTACCATAAATTGAGATATAAGCTATACTATATCTCAAGTTGGATCGAACTGCACATGGTGTGCGAATTTTATTATAATCGGTTAAGTGGTTTACGAGTCCATTGAGGACAAACATTGTGACACGAGATTTATATATAATAAGATAACCTTACAAAATATTTTTATAGCACATTGCTGAATGCCGATGTGTCTGTAAATCTTGTCACTGAGTCATCTAAGTGCATCAAATTTACTGGCGATATTTGATTTAATTTAATAAAAATAGACATAGGGATAGGTGAAAATAGATAAAAAACATGATAATAAAATAAAAACTAATGAGCCTACATAAACAAATAAAAAAAGTATTACGTAAATCGGTTCAGAAACTTCAGCGAAATCGGTATACTTACATAAAAAGTATACCGGCTGAATTGAGAACCTCCTCCTTTTTTGTCGTCGATTAAAAAGGAAAAACTGTGATGAAACTAGGGAAAACAACATTTTATGTTTTCCCATACAAAGAGAACGAGTAGCTAACGAAGTTTAAAGTTTAAGCTAGTTCAGGATATAGATTCACGTAGGTACATACAATAAGCTTATATTTTCAGCTTCTGATTGGCAACGCATTGTCAACAAAAGAAAATGCTTCTCTTCAGCATGAATGCACAGGGTTCCGTACGAGTATAAGGAGAACTTTACCACCTTGTAAGAGATCTCAAAATGGTTAGAGTGCTATACCCAGAGTTAAGTGTTTCCGATAAGTTTATAAGTCCCAGGAAGGAGGGCACCGAGAGCTTCTTGAGATAATATCATGTTAACACGCCATCTTGTATGTATTTTTGACCGATCGAATGTAGCATGTGAAGGTAAAATAACACTTTCGCTGTGGCTGCATTTATTAAAACATTTTCCATTACAGGATTTTTGCTCTGGGGGCTGATTATTTAACTCAGTTACCAACTCAAAATGGAAAAGTGTACATCAAATAGCTGTCAAATGACGTGTTTTACATTTGCTATCTCCAGTGACCAACAGAAATACAATAAAGATAGCAAACACAAATGATGTCATTTGATGTAAATTTTCCGTTTTGAGTTGGCAACTGTGATACATAACTAGCACTCTTATAGGGCTGGCGCATTATACGATTTTTTGTGACTTTACAGTAAATTAATGGTATATAGCAACATCGCATGCAACAATTTCAATAAATTAGTAGAAAACATGTTTTCCTCACTTTGCTTGTATAAATACAATAAGCGAAGCAAAACTGTAAAAACCTAGTTCGAATTCGATTAACATATTATAAATATATATAGATGTCGACTGTATTATAATCTAACACTTTTTTTCAAAATCTATTAAAAAGTCAGGAGAAAGTTGATTGCAGTTTTTATTTAATATTTGAAATCTTATTGGTTTTAGTTACATGTTTTAGATTTTTTTGTATGAATGGCTCGTACATGGTGTGTTGCGAACTTTTACATGCTCCTGAAGAGTTTTTTTAGAGTCAAAACTTTATTCACTCTAACCATACAATTAGTACTTATGTTTTTTTTTCTATAAGCCACGTGTTTTGAATTAACTGTGACGGGTATTAATTTCCCAAATTTAAATGAATAGGAAAACTTTAAAAGAGATACCACTTTAGTTAAACTACTGCAGCCATAGATGATGATTATTTATTCAGAAGACAAAGTAAAGAACAGGATTTTTTTAATCTTACGCCTGTGTGATGACAGCGATACGGTTAGCATTATAGGTAGTAAGTGTAAAAACATATGTTATAGTTGTTGAACAAATAAACCTATTTAATTACATACCTATTTTTGTAGGGTTGCCATGGGAAGACAAAGTTAAATAAAAATAACCTTTTATTGTTAAACTAAAACATCATATCTTTACACTCACTTCTTAAAATTTTACCGTTTCGCTACCGCCATATGAGTCTAAGGTAAATCTGAAAAAAGAAAGAAAAATAAAACAAATAAAATATATTAATTTGCGGAATATGTGTGTTGAAGTTGTTACAAAATTATTTAAGCTTTCCAACATATTCTACCACATTGTGGTGTGCAAATATTTAAATATGTATTCACTTATATACAATATAAATGACATTTTGTTATGAAACGGCTAAGATACATTTTGACTAAGGTTAAACCGAGGTTAGAGCTTGTAGAGTTAAAGCTTCTAAAGATAAAAACTTGGCTCTACGTCACATCTGATCACTTTTTGAAAGTCATAATATGGTCTCGACTTGGCAGCATGTTTGAGGAACATGTCATAATCATTGTTTTAAATGCTTTGCTCCGAAAAGAGGGGAGAGGAGGAAAAAGATATCCGAAGAAGTGAAATACTAAACGACGAAAAAACTGAGTAAGTTCTCAAATGTCATGTTATACCACGAAGAGTGCCCCACTACACTACCTAATTGTCTACCTTTCGTTTAGTCATTTTTTTAAACCTCGTGACTTGGGATTTGATGATACCAAAGAAATATTGTTAAAAATTATGTATTTTAACTATCTTCATCATTAAATGTCTTAAGAGGTTCTTTTTTAAGAAAATTTTGCAAACGCTAACACTATTTGTTTAGGTACAAACAAAAGCTATTAGAGCTACTTATTATCTTATTGCAAAGGATTTCTTGAGAAATATTCGTCTATTTAGGGGAATTTAATATACGTTAAAAATAATTTTAAAAATGAGATTACATATCTTGGTACCTACTTTTTGGATAAAAGGTACACCGACACAAACGAGAGTTGGGTACTTATGTCAGAAAAAGCATGAAAGTGGAAAGAATGTGCTCGAAATGAGAGCGCTACAGACAATCTGTGATGTGACGCTTACAAATCCCATTTATCACAGCAAGAGCAGAGAGCAAGTGAAATTGAAACAATACTGGAAAAAAGAGAAACAGCGAGGTCTGTTGTGAAAAGAATGGTAGATGAAAATTGACAACACAATTATACAATGCGAATGTGATTGGGTAGGTACCCAGGCCTCCAGGGACAAAGCCGGCTTAAGCACTAACAGCGACCCGGGCGTAAAATACTTATGCTGTAAATAAAACTCCCCTAAATAAAACTCCAAGCCATATGCGCAGAAAACAAATTATGTAATACCTAGTGTCGGTCCGGGCTCCTTAGAAATAAAGACCATTTGCCTTCCTTTTTTTGCCAGTAAAAGCGAGTTAAGGCTTACCGTCACTAACACCGTAACGTCTGACTAGGCGGTAGAATTTTGCAACTTGCCTGGATTGGTATACCACTGCCTTACCTATTCCTGCTGCCATGCATTAGCAGATTGCATGTTGACGTTGTCGGGGGCTATAGAACATTTTTAATCTTTTGCTTAACGATGTTGGTATATTTGGAAAAAAAAACGACGCGTTGCAATCCGGGAGTACCTACCGGCAGATATGAAAACTTGAATATTAACGGTGTGAATTTTTGATATTTTGGATGGTTACGGAATAATTGCGGACGAATTGCTTTAATTATCAGTACGAAAGAACTATCAGTTACGTGGTAGAATACAATATTCATTTATTGCACTATCGTACACAAACATGACAACACGAATATTAGCGCAAGCGCCCTGCGCCGTCTTATGAATTTTCGATCAGGTCACGTGTCCTGACGTCAGTTTAGAAGTTTTTACCCATTCCAAAAAAAGTGCGCAACGTCGCTAAAGAAGTTTTCACTTGGAAAATAAATAAAACACCACGTTATTTATACCTACATGAAAATTAAAGCAATAGGTCAAAAAAAGTCAAAAGTTACTTATTCTGTGACTTTAGGTATTACATCTTCCAAAATATTGGTTTCTAAAACCTGCCGAATAGGCGTACGGATTTATTATACAAATTTGATTGTAGGTATTTATAAATATGTTTGTTTATTACTTAAAAATTTGGTTTGTGCCGCACTATTCGTCCCTTAAAAATAAACAAATTAATGCTGAACATTAGCCTATAATATGACATGTGTACCATTACATTTAACTATTTAATTGTTACATTTCTGTTCTATAAAAACATATTATGAATGTCATTTTAATTCACAATTTTTGTAATTGGAACATATACCTAATACGACTAATAAGAAAAACTAGTGCTCGCCCGTTGGTCAAAATTCGACCATAATAATTTTTAATATCTTGTCGATAAGAACGCCATCTTCATTTCTCAAGACCAACTACTTTGTTTCCAAACTGTATGGTGCGCCATTTGTGATCTTTTATCGTTACCATCAATATATATGTTTGTGTGTGTCAAATGCATGGTAGTGTGGGTAATGTTTTATTTATTGATTTAATGTACTTTATAAGCAATGTTATTGAAAAATATTAGCGTTCTGCACTTCTCCTACACATAGACTGATGATGATGATTGATCCGACCGATTTCGGCCATGGCGACCACTTCGACTCCTTAGTCGGTTTGGCGCTGATGCGCTCTTAAGTGACTTATATAGCCAATTTTAGCGGCAAACTCCCGTGCGCAATGAGGGCACGTCAGTTTGCCGCCGACCCAATTGTAGTGAATGACGACGGGTGGACGAGCTTTCAACTCGTCGCGCTTAGCGTCGAGGTCAGCTTTCCGCTGTTCCTCGAATTCGCGGACTTGCTCTGCCACAATCCCGCGCCATTCGGGCCGCTGTGCTGCCAAACTCTCCCATTGAGAGGGCTCAATGTTGCATCTTTTCATATGTCGCTTCTGAACATCTTTGTATCTGAGGAGTTGACCGCCATGCTTACGCTTGCCTTCCTCTAATTCGGAATAAAAGATGCGCTTCGCCACCCTCTCCTCCGCCATTCGTGACACGTGACCGCACCACCGAAGCTGTCGACGCATTAGATAAGCCTCAATGCCACCGACATTGGCTCGTCTCAGAACTTTGGTATTACGCACCCGATCGGACCATCTTATCTTCATGATGGTACGAAGGCATTTAAGGTGGAATCGATCTAAAGTGCATATGTGGTGACGGTACACACACCAGGTTTCGGAGGAGTAGAGGAGATTTGGCAGCACAATGGCCATGTATACAGAAATCTTAGTGGCCAGCTTAAAATCATGCGAGCAGAAGACCTTGGGACACAGTTTACCAAATGCCGCTGCTGCAGCATTGATTCTGCTGTTGATCTCAGCATCAAGGTCACACTTAGCTGTTATAGTGCTCCCCAGATAACGGAACTTGTCGACCTGTTTCAGCACATCCTCACCAAGCTTAATAGCCAATGTCTCACGACCATGTATGTCTAGAGACATCACCTCCGTCTTTTTGACACTGATCTTTAGGCCAAATTTACAGCATTCTTGGTGAAACACGGACATTAGCCGTTGCAGGCCATCTGGGGATTCTGCCAGAAAGCATAAATCATCAGCATACATGATCTCTGTGATCACTGCATGTGAGACTTTAGTTCGCGCCCTAAGTCTGGCCAAGTTGAAAAGGCTGCCATCTGTGCGGAATCGAATGCGAACTCCTTCGGAAACAGTCTGCAGGACCTCCTTGACTACTACTGCAAAGTATAATGCAAACAGTGTGGGCGCTAGGACGCACCTTTGTTTCACCCCACAGGTAACGGGGAAGAATTCTGACTGCTCGCCGTCTACGGAGACGCAGCACTGCATGTCGTCATGCAGGAGTCGCAGAAGTCTCACAAACTTTTCCGTGCATCCAAGTTTTCCTAGCACCATCCATAGGGCTTCTCGAGGCACACTGTCGAATGCTTTCTCCAAGTCAACGAAACAGAGATACAAATTGCGACCTTGTTCTCTACTTTTTTCCTGCAGTTGACGCACTAAGAAAATAGCTTCACACGTGCCTCGGTCAGGTCGGAAGCCAAACTGAGTTTCAGGCAGTACCTTCTCTGACAGATCTTTTAGGCGGTTCAATAGAACTCTGGCAAAAGCCTTTCCAGGAGCCGACAATAGTGAAATACCGCGATAAGAGTTGCAATCGGATCGGTCACCCCTGTTCTTATAGAGAGCACTTATGCGAGACACTTTAAAATCACCTGGGACTCGCTCCTCCTCCCACATACGAACAAACAGTTTCCATACGGACGTGTACAACTCCTCACCACCATATTTCAACAGCTCACCAGGTATAAGATCAATGCCAACCGCCCGTTTATTTTGCTGCTGTCTGATGGCAGTGATAACTTCGCCACACGACAGAGGCCTATCCAGCTCACTACATAAGGGAAGCTGTGGCATCATGCTGATATTGTGCAGATCTGTTGATCGATCTACGTTAAGCAGAGTGTCGAAATGCTCCGCCCAGCGTTTTAGTACATCCTCCTTGCTGGTCAAGAGGTGCATACCGTCTAGCGTACGCAAAGGCACTTTTGCTCGGTATGATGTACCAATCAGCCTACGTACCTCACAGTAAAACTCCCCAAGCTATCTCGTGTCAGCAAGCCACTGCATTTGACAAGCTTTATCCCGCCACCACTTGTCTTTTATCTGACGAGACAGCCTACGCAATTCTTGGTCACTCGTCCTGACCACCGCGACACCTCCGTCTTTTCTACTGTGTCGTCGCAAGAGCTCTAGATGTTTGTCGAAAGCTGCCTGAAGAGCATCGCTGTTGTCATCAAACCAGTCTCCTTTGCGTTGGATTGTTGTACCCAACGTAGCTGATGCGGCTTTCATGAGATGACAAGACAAAACCCTCCATGCAGCATCGACATCATCTGTCTCATCTAATGGCGACAACTTTCCAGATACAGCTTGAACGTATCTCTCCTCAACCTCGCGATCTTTTAGCCTTTCCACGTTTAAACACGCAGGCTTTTTCGATATAGATCTACGTGGTCGGCGGAGACGGAGTCTTAACTTAGTGACAATAAGTCGGTGGTCAGTCCAACAATGGGCACCACGCATGACGCGGGTGACTAGTACTTGACCGATGTCTCTTTGCCTAACGATAGACTATAAGTGTGCCAAATTTTATAATCTTGCGTCGGCGTAATTTTCGTAAAAAGGGGTCCAAAGTTTTGGCATCACTAATTAATATAGAGATAAATTTAAGTTTGCCGACATTACCAAAGCACTGGGTACTTCGCGCACCAATTTAACTGGCGCGAACTATGATTTAGGAATTTTAACATATACCTACCTATCTACTCGTAAATATAATACCTACCTATGTAATTAAAACCATATTATGTCCGTTAAAATTGTAAGCACTACGTTATGACTTCACGCTGTTCTCACTTTAAAATAAGGGCTATCACCAGTTTTCCTAACTACCTACCTCCTTGTACAATGGTAATATATTGATGAATACTTAGTTTAAAATTGATTTTATTTCATAATATTTAGCGTGTTTAGTATATGCGTATACATTTATTAGGCAGGTTTTTTTTATCTTTATCCGTTTGTGTGGTGCTTAAGTGTATACTGTTTTTTTATATTTTATTAGTATATGTAAAAATTGTTTATATTGAAAATTTTGTTATAGTATAGTGATATTACTTCATTTTCATTTACTTTCTTAACTTATTGTGTTGAGTGTATGTATTCTTTCAATTGTGATTATGATAGTTTTGTATCTTGCTCCTCATCCGATGATGAGTTTCTCAGTGCTACTAGTGATTCTTCTGTGGACCCCTCCCTGTATGAAAGTATGTCCGAATTTTTGTCACAATCCCCTAACAATTTAAACATAGTTCATATTAATGCACAAAGTATTCCCGCACATTATCCGGACCTCCTCGCATCTTTCAGCAACACGAACATCGATGCTATTATGGTTGCCGAGTCTTTCCTCAAACCGTCACTTTCGTCCTTACAATTTTCACTGCCCGGTTACGTTTTAATTCGCAATGATCGTACCGGTAATGGCGGTGGAGGTGTTGCCATCTATTTGCGTTCAAGCATTCCTTATAAAATTATTGCTCGCTCACCTAGTTTATATAATGAAGCTGCGGAATATATGTTTCTGGAAATCATTCTTAACTATTCCAAAATTATATTAGCTGTTTTGTACAGTCCTTCTCTACATATAGATTATTTCCCTACACTAGATAATATTTTTCACGATGTCTGTCTTATTTACTCTGATATCCTTCTTCTGGGTGATTTTAACACGTGCTTACTTAAGAATGATGGTCGCGCTAGTAAACTTCGTTATTTAGTTTCTTCCTTTAATCTTAATATCCTTCCTTTGACTGCAACGCATAAATCTCCAAATTGTTCACCTTCTCTTTTGGATTTAATCATTGTGTCAGCCTGATAGAGTGAAAGCACACGGTCAACTTGCCTCATGTTTCTCTTACCACGATCTCTTATACGTATCTTATTTTATTCGTTCTCCTAAAAGAAAGGCCGAATACTTATTTCGGCGTTCTTTTAAAAACATTGATGCAGAAAGCTTGGATAGGGATGCAAGATCAATTGACTGGTCTCCAGTGCTTGGTGCTTGCGACGTCGATGCTGCAGTTTCTTTTTTTAACTCGACTGTTTTGGATCTATACGACCGTCACGCGCCGCTCAAAAAACTTAAAGGGAACACAATCCCGCTCCTTGGATGACTGATGACATTAAAGTTGCTATGGCGGTGAGAAATAGAGCTAATAGGCGTTATAAGAAGCATCCTGCTGATGACAACCTTCTGCAGTATAAATACCTTCGAAATAGCTGTAATAAACTTTGTCGTGTTGCGAGGCGCCGTTACATCCATGACACTATTTCAAAATCAAATTCGCAAGAAATGTAGCGTTTTCTAAAAACTCTGGGAATTGGAAAGGAACCTGTCGCGGTTTGTAATTCTTTTGATATAAATTATTTAAATTCACATTTTTCCACACCGCCTTTAATAATGAATAATGCCACAAAAACTACAACTCTCGCTAATTTATCTTTGATTTCACGTCCCTCCTGTTCTTTTTCGTTTATGTCTGTAACTGAGTTGGAAGTTGAAAAGCACATTAAAGGCACAGTATTAAGAATTCTACCTACCAGTAGTCCAACTCCTTTGTTATTGAATTCATGCCGACATTTTATATACCTACTCACGGCAAGTCAGTCAATGGTCAGGGTTGTCAAATTATAACATTTTAAACATTTCATCTAAAAGTTTTATTTTAAAATGGCAAACAAAAAAATGTAAAGTTAATAATGAAACCGATGATGGTCTTGCTGAAGTTTCGTCCACAGAATTTTTACCCACAGTGGACGAAACGACACCTTTTATTTTATTATTTTTTTCACCGACGATTTGTTCACTATCAAATTATTGAAGTTGTTTAGTAC
>NJDD01003181.1:83786-126039 GCA_002245505.1 Calephelis nemesis
TCGATCCCTGCTAGTAGTATGATTTTATAGGCATTTGAATACCTATTAATAAATAATATTTGAATAATAATGTGCAAATTTGAAGTAGGTTATACGTATATACTATTAATTTATATTACATATTTATATTATTAAGAAAAGATTACGTCTACATCTCAGACCGAATTGTTAAAAGCACTAGGTACTCTTCTGAATATCGATGTCGTATCGTATCGTATCGCAATCGTCACGTAAATACAAAACGACCTTTAACCCGTTCCAGTCCGGTGCAATTTTATTTGATCACTCGGATTAAATGACCCCGATATCTCAGTGATGAGATTACTCGAGGGTTGAGGGAAGACTATAACCATATATTTTTATGACCCACGCGGTTTAAAATCACCATTTTGAGCGCATGTTGGAGAGTGACTGGCTAGCTCATCAAAAGTGGTAACAATACTTGGACTATTCGTGCCACCACAACATGAGTGCTCGCCATTATCATGTTCCGTGCTGTTAGGTAGTGAAGCAGATAGACTTGTACTTGTAGCCTAAGTTCCCGACCATATGATAGCAACGCAACAGTGACACGTATGGCGTCTCTTACCAGCAGGAGAGCCGCCTCGTAGACTTACAACTGACATGAAAATGTATATGTTACTAGCCTACCCGGCTAATCGCTCATCGTTTGACATCAATAACTAACAGTTTGAATAGAAAAAATGAAGTAAAATTTCCGGTTTTTTTCCCTTCATAAGAACCTTTGCCTGACAATAACTGACACAACAACAAAAAATAAGCAAAATTGTCTATCCGTTCATGATGGTATGACCACAGGAAATAGAGATTTATTTTTATAAGCTCGTACTTAAAGGTTTTAATCTTATCTTATTATTAATATGGCTCACAAACCACTTGTAGGATTTTAGATTTTTAATTCAAGTTTGCTTAAATGGAGATGAGGAAGTGGACCACTGGATACGCGCGGCAAGGAAGAAAACTATAACCGCCGAGGATATAGTTGCAAGTGTTGACGCTGGGGTGGCTGAGTCAAAAATCATAATACGTCGTGCACTCACATCTTCAAATAAAGCCCTACTTTGGCAAGCTAAACTTAAATTAAAAAATACCTTTAAGTATATATGGTTTCAAGGTGGAAGAGTTCTTGTACGTAAGAGTGATAATGACAAACCTTTAGTCATTAAAACCGTGAGTGATTTAGAAAAACACGAAGTCGAGAAATTGAAAAATAAAAATCGGTAACAGATTTCAATAAAAGCACCTATCCGGATATAATTGAAATACATGGTTCCCCTAACATAAATGATTTCAGTACTTATATTCCTAAAACTACACGTTTATTGACTTTAATCCATATTAATATTAGGTCTATAGTTAAAAACTTCAGTGTATTATTACAATATGTAAACCAGTCACAAATAGATATAGATGTAATTATCCTAACGGAAGTAGGGATTTCTATGAGTAGCAATATTACGCAGCTATTTGGTATTGATGGCTATGAAATGTGCAGTGAGCTTCGGGATCAACGCCGTGGTGGAGGTATTATTATTTACATTAAAAACTGCCACACACAACCACTGTGAATCGTTAGTTATCCAAGTTAAAACGTCGTTTAACTATATTTCACATATCTGCACAGTTTAAAGACTACCACATGAAAGTAAACACTTATTTATAACTGAACTTAAAAGGATTTTGTGTAAAAATATCTTTAAGTACAAAGATATTTTCCTGATAGGTGATATAAATATCGACCTGAAATCCGTTAATGACATACGTGATTATTACATTAGTAGCATGGCTGAGTGTGGTCTAATGAGCGCGATAACAGATTATACTAGAATAGAAACACGAAATCAAATAGTTACGAAAAGTTGTATAGACCATATGTTTGTCAGATCGCGCTCTTTGGACCTTTACTCGGCAGCGCTCGGTACAATAATGGCAGATCATTGTATGTGCGTGCTGTCGTGTGTTCCGTTCGCGGTTCGGTGCAAGCAACGATATACAGGTTGATGCTAATTTCACAGAAAAAATTGATTACAGCAAATTGAAGTTGTTATTAGAAGATGTTGAATGGAATAAGGTAGAAAATATGCAATGTCCAATTGAAATATACAATTATATTAAAAATAGTTTTGATAGCTCTTATGTACAATCTAAATATACGATTTTCAATAATTTAACTAGCAAAAGAAATAAATATCAATGGATAAATAATAAAATTAATAACATGTGTAAAAAACGAGATTCGTTATATAATGAGTGGAAAAGGATACCGAAAACAAAATTTTAAGGTTAGAATTTAACAAACATAGAAATAAAACACGTAAGTTGATAGAAAAAACTAGAAATAAATACTATAATAAAGAAATAAATCAAAACAGAAATAACCCAAAGAAGTTATGGAATCTTCTAAATTCACTAACAGGTAGACTTACTAAATCAATTGATTCAGCTATAATAAAGGCTTTTAAAAGAAATAATATTACTATTAAGATGATAGCAAACAACTTTCAAACGAGTTTGATAAAAATGTTAAAAAGATACTACCAAATTGTAACAGTGACCTTGTTAATAAAGCGACATATATATTTCCCGAAAACAAACCAATGTTATTTAAAAAGGCGAGTTGTAATAATATTTCTAAAATTATTAAAGAATTAAATTCAAACAAAGCACCTGGTGTTGATTGCATTCAGTGCATTGATATAAAGTCTCTGTGTAGTAAAATCACATGTGCCATTGTCAAATTAATAAATACTAGTGTGCAAACCGGAAAATATCCATCAGAATTAAAAATTGGAATTGTTAGACCCATTCATAAAAACGGATCTTACAGTCATTACGATAATTATAGGCCAATAACAATCCTACCGGTTATTGATAAAATAATCGAGAAATATATTTGCAGTCAGATACAGAGTTACTACATGTCAAACAATATCATGTCTAGTGCCCAATATGGTTTTCAGAAAGATAAATCGACCTCCTCACTTTTAACAAAGTTTACAGATGAAATTAACAACTACTTAAATGAAAAGCAACAAGTAATACTCTTATTTATAGACTTCAGTAAAGCTTTCGATACATTAAAACATGATAAACTTATTCAAAGGCTGGATAATGTAGGCATCCGTCAAAATAGGAAAAGAATTTAGTGACGTAATATCAGTAAGTCAAGGAACAGCACAAGGATCAGTACTAGGACCTTTGCATTATCTGACTTATGTAAATAACATGCAAAATGTCATCAAGCATAGTTCAGTGTATCAATACGCAGATGATACATGCCTCGTTATAGCCAATAAAGATGTAGCAAAAGCTGAAACTAAATTGCAGGAAGATTTTACTAATTTATGCAAATGGTCTCATGACGCAGGACTTGTAATAAATTTTAATAAAACAAAAATAATGCACGTACGTTCAAGTTATGCAAAAACGTCAGCCAAAATATAAAATTAATTGCACACAAGCACACGTGTTTGCATAGCATGAATATATCTGCATCATGTATGATGTGTGACTGTGATAGATTGGAACAAGTAGCATTCTACAAATATTTGGGTCTGATAGTTGATGAACGATTTAATTGTAGTAACCATATTGAGCACGTCAGTAAGAAATTAAGGGCAATTTTAGCTAAATTTGTCATCTTAAAATATAAAGTACCTTTCCCTATTCTCATAAATCTTTATAATGCGCTTGCTGAGTCCATAATCGCATATGGCCTTACAAGCTATGGAAGAACATTTAAAACTTATTTGGATAAAATATACACATTGCAGTTAAGAATACTAAAAATGTTATTACCAAGAAAAATAAAAATGAAATTGTGTAAAAGTGAAAATATTGAAATCTTTAAATATTGTAAAGTATTACCAGTTCATACTAAGCTAAAATTGCTAATACTAACACAACAATTTAATAATAAAGCCGTACAAACAAAGATATTTCATAAAATTTATACTAGAAAAATAGCGCATAATAAACTTCTAGTACCAAAAGTAAATAATTATTATGGGAAGCGCACGAACAAACACTTAGTACCTAGTTTAATAAATGAAATTCCTTATAAAATGTTAGCAGTTATCACAGATGAAAACTATAAATTAAAATTAAATAAATATTTCTACGATATATTACAACAACCATAAAACATTAAAATAAAAATTACTCACTGTGATCACAGATCAACCAGTATATCTTTGCAAACAAAAGTATCCAACGCTGTTCAAAACCGGTTCCTTATCTGTTCCTATGCGATATAAGCGTTGAGACGTACTTGGCAACAAGTGCAGAGTTTTTTGTTTTAAATAGCTCAAAAGTGGTGATTAGATGTAATGTTTATTGGCATGCGGTTTTTTGTATTGTGTGCTTTTATTGTTATTGTAATTTAAAATATTACTATGTAACTTTTTACGGGAGGCGGTTCAGCTTGCGGACAAACCTACCTAAGGTTTTTGCAAAGCTTTTTGTTAAAAATTTGTGTCATATTTTATAAAATAAATAAAAAAAAAATATATAACCTAAAAAAAAAAGATAAAATTTATACAGGATCACCTCTTCCCGTTTTGTTCAGTTGGTTGAAAAACGCGCAAATCTAGACAACCGATTGGGAGAATCGTTTTACTGTGTACAGTTCTATAAAGGCAATTTGTAATAAAACAACAAAAAAATAAATGAAAATAAGTAACTAAATAAACATTTTTCATTACAATATGATTATTTGTTTCTCAATGTGTTTGCACGTAACAGAAAATGTATTAAACAAATTTTAATGTAATATTCGTCATTTAAAATTCGACTAGCCTGTACTCGTGCCACTGCTACAGATTTTCTTCCTGTTGCCGTGCTGGCTAACATATGGCTCATTTTAATATTAGGAATGAATTTTAATAACTAAGGGCAGCACTAGCACGCGAAATTTGACTATAGGTACCTACATACTGCATAATTATTTTGACAACAGAAAGGATTTTTATCATCAAATTGGATTTAGGCTCTAAAGAGGCTCTACTACAAAGTTAACTATATGTAATTATTAAGTTTTAGTTAAACTTTCTCTACTTTATTGATATAAATCACGGTAATGAATAAACCAAACAATTTGAAAAAGCTCAAAAAGTTTTTTGCGTCTACTTTTTTTTTAATGTAAAAGAGTCGGAATAAAGTAAACAAAAAAAATAAGTTAATAATAGGCTACAAATGTATCAAACATAATCCTCCCAACATTTCACAGTCGGGTAAGTGTTCCAATAAATTCAACAGCTCAGAAGTTGAATTATAAATCTGATTTTGAAGTTTCACTACACGTCGCTGATATATCTTGGCGCGAGGGTTGAAACATAAAGGAGTTTATACACTCATGTTCGTTTATAATGTTGCCGTCAAAAATATTTTTATTTTTTTATATAAGAGGAGGCAAACGAGCAAGTGGGTCCCCTGATGGAACACCAGGAGTATCACAAATACGCTGCCGACCTTTAAGGAATGAGTACGCTTTTTCTTGAAGGTCCCCAAGTCATAATTGTTTGGGGATACCGCCCTCGGTAACTGATTCCACAAAGATGTTGTGCGAGGTAAGAAATGTCTTCGGAATCGCACAGTTGTAGATCGCCACGTATCAAGATGGTGGGCATGATACTTTAAACTATGTCGCGTAGTCCGAAGGTGGAAATCAGCGGCCGGAATTAAGCCAAACAACTCCTCAGAACATTCCCCATGATATATGCGGTAGAAAACATTGAACTCAACAATAACTTACGTCGGTTTACTTGTTAAAAAAGGACACTATTTACTTGCCAGAGCAAGAGGAATCTTTGGTATAAGTATCACTAATGTCAAGCCTTACTTTTTGCAACAACTCGCCTTATTTGTACTTGGTACCTACCTACTACCTACCACCGCCTTCCTTATTCCTGGCGCTATATATTATATTTCTTATTAGTGCTAGTAACATACCGGTGGCACAACGATTAAAATATAAAAATTATGAATGATTGTTCAAATAAAATTATGTGAGTGACACCAAACTTTTTTGAATATCTATGTGTATAAAAGAGAGTCGTGTTAGTTACACTATTTATAGCTCAAGAAAGGCTGAACTGGTTTGGCTAAAAATGTATAGGAAAATAGCTTTGAATTAGGGGACAGACATAGGATACCTTTTATCCAGTTCAACTGAGAGTAAACACCAAAAACAACATTTTAATTTTTTCCATAAAACTGCACGGGTATAGCGAAATTCGCCTGAGCAGCTAGTATTTAAAAAAAAAACATTAATCGTACCTGTTCTAATATTATTATGAACTAGTTAACCGAGGCTTAGCCCGCGTATAAATAAAATAAATAGGTAAGTAAACATCCATGGACAAATCACATAAATTAAAGTTAGCAAGTTACATGATTATATTATTTATTTATGGGTGTTAGTCAACGACATTAATACTAAGAAATACTTAAATAAACACCAGTACAGGCATCGATATACATCACTCAAATGCATGCTTCTGGCGGCAATCGAACCCGAGTCCTGCAGTTGGTCGGGTTTACGAGTCGGTCAAAAGTATTAAAAAAATCAAAAGCAAAAGGTATTAGAACTATTTGGCTCTCCTATTGAACACGTGTATATACATCTTTTTTATATATTTTTTTTTATAATATTGGAAATAAGAAATTTACTTCACCTAGAGACACCAAAGCTGTTAATGATGCGTTGCCAACCTGAGGCCGGGATGTAAGGCCTCGAGCAAAAGTCAATTTACCGGCTATCTTATCCTCTCTTAACCGGAACCGGCTCTTAACCGGAACACTTCAACAGCAAGCATTGACGTTATGGCGGCAGGAATAGGTAAGGCGGTGGTACCAATCCGGGCGAGTCGCTGCGAAACTCTACCAATTAGTAAGATGTCATGGTTTTAGTGACGGTGAGTCATTCTAGACGGTGAGACTATGCTCGCCTTTTACGAGCTGCCTGGCAGGAAGGCAGATGGTCTATTCTGTAAAGAAGCCCGGACCAACACGGGGAAAAAAATAAAACATAAAAATATTAGACGTCAAGGTTGTAATTATAAGCCTTACAGCCTATCAATATCAGCTAAACGGTGACATTGACCTTTTTTTCAAAGTAAACACTTTTTTAGCAGCGTTGTGCACTTTTTGTGATAGGTAGAAAACGTTAAACTCGCGTTCCTAAGCGAAAATTCGTAAAACGGAAGGAAAATAAAACCACTGTATGTTGTCGCCGTATTTCTTACTGGGACTTTGCAGCTCGGTCCGCAGGCTCTGATCTAGCTTGTTTTTTCTCGAACAATATTAAATAAATGCTACAATATATTACATTAATGAAATAAGTATATAAAATATCAAATATAGTATAAGTATAAGTATATAATATATCAATACGGACTATAAAGAAGCATTCTTCAGCCTCCTAACCTCAGTATATGTATGACACAGTACATAAACTAAGCCTATTTAAAATAAGACCTACGCTCCATTGAAACCATAGGGTTGTCACTTTTAATGTTTTAGATATAGTTTTTTACGGAATATAAAAGGAGTTCTAACGTGATTAATAAATAGAATTGTAATAATTAATTAACAAACAAAAAACATACATACATATTACATGAGCACACATTTTTAAAATTTGACACATGTTGTTCAGACGGCGATTTTATCTACTTACATTTGCACTGTATTCTGTCTCCACACAAAAAATATACCTACCATAACATCTCTAAACTCTCTACCACAAAATTTTCGCATTTATGATAGAATAGTATGAATTCAATGTTTTTAAATAATGTAATTATTAAATATAAAGTAGCTACAACTGTAGATCTTTTGGACTGTTACTAATAAAACGTCTACAATTATTCATACGTCTATTAGTCATACGCATAGCAAAGCGAATTTTGCGTAGGTATGTTTGACGGATGTTTGACCATTCCGATTGGTCTGATTGCTTATAGAAAGTATTAAAACAGTTTTGCGAGTAAAATATATAAAATCACAAAACTGGCAATACAAGTAAACTTACACTATTTTTGAGACCTATAAAGGGAATGGTAAAGTTACCGCTCATTAAAATTGTTCAGTAATATCGGTTTCTGTTTTAGCGTATTTTAAATACGCCTACAAATTAGCGTCGAGATTTTACCAACTTTAGCATCCGATACGTGCTATTGGCCATCGATTAAAGGTACCTATAATTACGCTAACCCATACATTTTAATTGTAAGTACCCCCCATACATACACTTTAATTGTAGATATACTTAGAGGAACTATTTAAATTATGCGCTTCGGCTATATTCGTCAAGCTTCGGAAATCCGAATGAATTATAAAGATATCTATATAGACTTATCATTACATAATTAATCATTTCGCTTAGATTTAGATTAGGTCAGCCAATTTAAAAATAAAAGTATAAAGTGTAAAAAGAGTAAAAAGTTTTAAGCCAAAGCGCATAATTTAAATAGTAGTACGATACCCATACATTTTAATTGTAAGTAATTAACGTCTAAGGAGGGCTGAGATTTTGAACTACTATTTACGTACCTATATTTGTGATTCGCACACTGACAACACGACGACGGCGACGTCACCCTCGGCAAGTGAACAGTCTCCGTAACCAAACCCCCTGTGATACCGAGGACAATGGAAGCCTGCGAATGATTTTATCTTTGATTTACGTAATGTGGGCGAGCGGTCCACGCAGGGTACCTTTACCCTTCCTGCTGATTAGCGAAAAGGTTTATTTTTATTTTTCCTACGATTGAAGAATACTTACTTTAATATAAATACAAAAATAAATATTACCTGTATGCAAAAATGTCGTGTCGTTTTACCGATTTAAGAAATTATTAATGTACATTATCCCCCGTACTAATAAAACTTACGCTCCCGTTGATCTGGCGCGTAGTCATTTTTTGTTGGCAAAAGTGAAGTTACACACCATATCAACAAGCGCGTAAATTTAATTAGTACGAGGGAATCATTAGGCGTAGTTAAACTGCAAACAGCAACTCCAACTGTATTATGTACCTACCACGTCGCGATTTCATAATTCTTTTATAGAAAGGTAGCTAGATAGATATATAGAAATGGTTTCGAGACGGTCCCACAGAAATATTATCAACATCAATGATAAGGTCGTCATCATAAGCGAAAAATGTTTCCACTATATTTACTTATTAGATAGGTATATATCTCAAAAAAAACTGTCCGAATCATGATCAATCTTTATTCAAAAGAAAATCATCAAAATCGGACCAAGTAAACGCCAAACACACAAAATAAAATTAGAAAAAACGTAGTCGACTTACATCCGCGACTGATAAAATATGTGCACATACCATCCGCGGACGCTTACGGCTGACATAAAAATCCAGCGCGTCAGATATATTTCGGACGTCCGAATGCTCAAGGTCAAGTCCGCGACTTACTTCCGATAGTTTGCACGGCTCAGCGTACTTTCGTTATCTAGTTACCCTGTAGTTACTATTTTTTTAAGTAACCTACTCCGTAAGTCGCGACTGTCAGCCGCGTCCAACAGTATGTTTCCAACTTTAGATCGCTCAGTTCATTTCGCGCACGGCGTGAGTGATACGTCATGGCTGCGGTACCCACAATGGCGTGCTCCATCATGGTTTATTTAATAGAGTACCTAATTAACTTCAACAAATTATATTCAAATCAGCATTTCCTAATGTATTTTATTAGGTCAGATTGCTTCAAAACTCGCAGTGTTTTTATAATTGACATTTTCCGTAGAAATAGATATTTTTCTACCCCTAGTTACATTTTTTAATAGACGCAGTAAGCTTTTACCGCGTGAACTATGTCTGTGACAACTGTCACCGGTGACTGCTAATAGGTTAGCATGCGATATTATGCTGTAGGTAATAGCAAGTCGATGCGGTCTGACTAAGACCAAGTTACTAGGACTTAGTCCTAGTAAGACCGTCTTTATATCGCATCATGCTTTAATATTTTTTAAGCAAACAGTTTAACAAATACATGATACTAGGATATATAATCGTAATAATTATTACGCTTCACAAAAAAAATACAGTATGTTTGTAACATAGGTACTCATATAAACATTATGTACAAACGAACGCACATACCTATGCAAGCCTTCAAATTTATAACCTCTACATAGAGGGAAAAAAACAATCGAAAATAATATAAATGTTTATTACTAAATAGGTATTACATATCAGCTAAAGCTGCAAATTTATTTGCAGTAGTTTGAATATCTACATCGCTATCCTCTTCAGAACTATCTGCATCAGAACCATCGGAAGCATCAGAGACGTGAGGTTTCTCAACGTCAGAATCAGATGGTGTGTCCGCAGCTGCATCATCTTGTTGTGTTAACGCTTGCACCCATTTAACGTATTTGATTTCTTCACAATTTTCAAATTTTTCTGGAAGTAATAAGAGAGTAATTATTGAATTATCTTTTATAATAGAAAATGTTGCTGTTTGCTAAATAGCTTCATCAATTTAAGTAAGTCATTTTCGTTTTTTATGGTATTTTTTAATTTTTTTATGTGCAAATAAAATATGTACAAAGACGAACTCTATTGCCCAGATTTGCTCAGGTTATACAAGTTTAACTAAAAATTATGTTCGGTTTCTCTGCGGGAAAAGTATTAAAAAAAACTATATACAAACAAAAAAATATGTTTAAAAAAGTTGATGCAAATACAAAAAGAAAACTAATTGGGTACTTATATTTAAGTACACATAAAATCATCAAATCGCCCGTTTTATATCACAATCGAGGGCTGCGAAGTGCGGGGACGGAATGTCAGCTTCAAGTCGATTTTCTAATTTCGCCCTTTAATTTATTTTACCATAACTTCCCAGATAAATAATAGAAAACACGAATAACCACAATTACTATCACATTATGTACCGTTGTTAAAACTTAAATGGTACCGTATATTTTATAAGTTAAGGATATTTTTAAATAGAATAGCTTCACAATTACCACATTATAAGAGTTTTGAATGTTATAATGGGAATATCTAGTCAGTTACCCTTAAAATATGTTATAGCAGACTTTTTTGTAGAATTATTAAAAAGCAACATTCCCATCATACATTGTCCTGTTATTAGTTGTTTACTCAAATGATTTTCAATGAAAATGTAAGTTTTCAAATGATTTTCGTCTTGATTTTGTCCGACATGTTGAACATGACAAAATAAAAAATATGGTTAAAATCAAACAAGTTTGCCCAAAAACTTAACTGGTTGTCTATCCATCCAAACCTTCCTCAGGAATCACTCTATTGATTCAAAACCATATGAAAATCCGTTCAGAAATTTTGAGTTTATCGCGAAAATACAAACGAGGCCCGGGACTTAGTTTTATTAAATCAACTGAATTAATATTTTCTAATGTGACAAGTAAAAACAATCCGCTTGAAACCATCTTCTTCATCTAAATGAGCGACTTCATGACAGATATTATATTTAATTACACAATGTTGTCAATTTATCAACATTTTTAATTCAATTTTAAAATGCTTTTAATATCTATTCACGATTTTAGTAAAACTAGAAAAAATCGAATTTGAGTTCAATAATAAGTTATCCACGTACACAAATGATGGAGAAATCGATTAACATATATATAAAAATTTAGGAGGCGTACATAATATAACATCCACCTTTTGTCCAAGTAGATTAGAAATAAGGTCAAAGTTACCTCTGTGTTCCGTAAACCCGGGAGGTCGCAGCCATAAACATATTTTCCCATCAAGAGCCATCCGCAGTATGCTGTTAGCCGCCCTGTATGTGTCTAACCTAAAAATATACAATTCAAATAAAAACAAGCTTAAAAAAATAACCCGCATTTTGGTGTTTTCCTTATTAGAAAACCAAACAAAATATAAAAAACACACAAGCAAACAAATACAGTGTATAATAATTTTTATAATAAATGCTAAACACTTGAATGATTTACTGGACAAATGAAATTCACTTTGAAAAGCGAATTAATTAAAACGAGCATGTTTTGTACTTTTGGAGGGATGTGACGACCCTATAACCCGCTAAAGCAAAACCTAAATTTTTAAAAAGTTGAATATTCCACTGATACTTTTAGACTAAAGTCTCACCGATTTACCCATTCGTAACAAAGGTGCTGGTGGGTCTATTCCCGTTGTCCCCGTTGTCCGTGTCCCCGTTGAACGAGGACAACAGGAATTGAATAAAATATTTAAAATTACTTCCTGCTGTCCCCGTTGACAAGTCCCCGTCCAATGGGGACAACGGTAATAGAAGAAATATTTAATATTAATTCCCGTTGTCTCCGTTGGTATAAATAAAATATGTATGTAAATATTATAGTGCCTACTGGCCCCTCTTTATTTTATCTTTTTTTCAATGGTGTTATCTTGGTATACGTCAGTAGATGAATAAAAAATATTGTTGACCGTGTTTTGAAGTTCTTAGTGGATGTTTTTCCTATGGTACATAATATATATATTTTTCTTAAAAAGTGACATATAGTCCATGCTAATGATGTGATACTGTTTTAAAATAGGTAAGTAAACTATCTTCATATAAATAAATCAAAACATAGATTTATTTTTTTTGCGTATACTTCTAGTTTACAATAATAAATTGGTAATGTATATAATCAATATCAAACATTTTTCAAAACAAAAGTTTTTTTTGCTTACAGGATAATCAAGTTTTAAAAGAAACTTGCCACACTTGTGCTCCATATTTTAATTAAAACTTACTTGACAGTTATATGGAAGACTGCAAAAATAAAATCGTTACAGCCGATCTACCTACTATACCGGCCACAATATTTTGGAAAACATGTAGGTTTTTTTATACAAATTATTGTGACATTTTTGTAGTAGGTAAGATCTAAGCCGCTTTGATCATTTTTTGCAATTATTGCAATATGTTTAGTAAGGTGTTTGTAACAATAATTAATGTTGATTATTTATGTTATAATCATTTGATTTGACAATTTACCATGTTGATTAATTATTTTTTAGACAAATGATTGTGATATTTTTTGCAACTATTTAAACATGGTACGTAAGACAAGATTGCAATAGTTTTGTTATTATTAAGGTGAGGTACCTTATTTTTTGTAATTTGATTACTTTTAGGTCATCATTGCACTTTTTTGTTAATTCCTACTAAATATGTCTATGATCTTCAAGTTATGTATTTGTGTGTGTTTTAATTATAAAATTTTTTAGCTTGAATTAAATTTTTAATAATAGAAATAAATTTTGTTTTAATTCCCTTTACTTTTTTTCATATTTTCGGACTAGTTTTACTTACCTCAGTAGTTAGTAGACAGATTTAGTTACCTAAGGGGACAACGACACGTGAAGTTTTTACTTCCCATTATCCCCGTTAGCTTAATCTATGTAATGGCCAACAGGGACAACGGGCATAGACCTGCTGGTGCTGTTCCGGTTTGTATGCTTAAGTAGCCGGTAAATCTGCTGACTTACAATCCTTAATATCAAGTTGTTGAAGTCTATAGGCTCATACATTTTTTTTTTATTTGGAGAGAACCTTCTACTTTTAAAATTCAATAAAATTTGAACGGTATGGGAAAAGATGTGGCTAATTGACATTTTCTTTATCCTATTAATATTATAAATGCAAAAGTTAGTCGGTTTGTTTGTTTGTTACTCCATCACGAAAAAAATGATTAACCGATTTTCATGAAATTTGGTACACATAGGGGGTAACTTGGGTTAACTCATGAAATAGTTTTCATCCCGAAATAATACTCCTGTGGGACCATGCGGGCAATGCCGCGGGTGACAGCTAGTTGATAGTTATATTTGATATTGAGTAATGAAAGGTGTAAAACCGTATTTAAAATATTTTTTTAAGACAAACACAATTCATGACACACAACAATGCACGCGTTTTTAATATAAAAACTATTATCGCCACTTTCCAAGTTGGTTTTAACGATATTGGCTCTTTTTTATAAGTTCTATTCAGTTTTACTAAGATAAAATACATATTTTTATACTTTAACTCTGTACAAAATCAGCCCCATTTTTATATTTTAAATTGCACCTGTTTCTATGATTTAATTCGCCACAAAAAACGAAGTCATTTTTATGATATTGGAAGGCAAACAAGCACACGGATTTCCTGACGGTAAGAAATTCACGCCGCCTAAACACAGTTTTTCCCCGCGTTGGTCCGGGCTCCTTTGTAGAATAAACCATCTGCCTTCGTTGACAGGCAGCCCGTAAAAGGCGAGCATAGGCTCACCGTCACTAACACCGTGAATTCTGACTAGGTGGTAGAGTTTAGCAGCGACTCGCCCAGATTGTTACCACCGCGTTACCTATTCCTGCCGCCATAACGTCATGACGTGTTTCGGTTCGGAGGGTAAGGTAGCCGGTAAACTTACTTTTGCTCGAGGTCTGAAATCCCACACTCAGGTTGGCAACGCACCATTACCACCATTGGTGTCTCTAGGCGGCGTGAGTTTCCTAACATCAGGAAATCCGTCTGCTTGTTTGCCTTCAAATATCATAAAAAAAAAAGACACCAAAGGTGGTAATGGTGCGTTGTCAACCAGAGGCGCCGGTTAGGACTCGAGCAAAAGTAGGTTTACCGGCTACCTTATCCTCCGAAACGGAAAACGTTAACGTTATATCGGCAGGTATAGGTCGGTGGTACCAATCCGGGCGTGTCACTGCAAAACTCCACCACTTAGTCAGATGTCACGGTATTAGTGACGGTATATAGTATAGTTTATCTAACAGGGAAATTTGCAATAAGCACCTTCAATAACTGTAACAATTTGGAAGGATAACTAGTAAACCCATTTACGGAAGATTAACATAAAGGAAAACGAACCTAGCTGCTTTAGCGGTGAGGTAGCCACGTTTCTTGGCCCATCCGTCGCAGATGTCCCGGGGGGACCAGGTGTCATCGTTCTCTGGGTGATCTATCCGAAGCAGGCTGGGGAGGTTCAGTCTTTCTGCTAAATACCTGATAAATATAATAATATTTTTTCAATGGTACAACCATTTATTATACTTATAATTTAAAATTACTGGACTTGTGAATTCATGTATAAATTTACAGACTAAAAATTTTAAGGACTTTGCACTTAATTTTTAATGTTGAAAACATTAAAAAAAAACAAAGCAAAATTAACATAAAAATATCGCGAATAAAATGACTTGGTTTAACACTATGTTAACCATATCACTAAACGTACCATAATGTTGAAAACTAAATCTCACTAGAAAAAAAATTAAACACTCATTGAACACATCTTGGAACATCTCGGCTCGAACGATTTTCATAAAATTTAGTATCGCCCCCCAAAAAAAAAGGTTTGAGGGGCGATAAATCGATCTTGCTAGGAATCATTTTTAGAAAATGTCATTTTATTCGTGTTTAAACTGAAAATTTTATCCGTGTTTAAATTGAAAAATATGACTCTTCCTGACATCTACAACAATCACACAAGAATTGCTCATTTAAACCATTTTAGACCATTTAGATTTCTACTGCGCTAAAATGATTGAACTATTGCATTCCAATATTTTCTAATATGTCTTTTTATTTGAAAGCACTAACGAATATTATTGAATGAATAAATATGATTTTTTTACCTAATAGTAGTGTAGGGCTCTCGAAGCTGCGCTATAGGGTATGATCCCATTAAAATTTGTATAGGCCTAGGTACTTTTGACGGGAAAACCAAACCAGGACAGTCACACAGACGGACCTGCAAGCAAACATAAGTATTAAGTGTATGTAGATGTAAAACTCTTCATTACATGGAGCCAGATCAACAGCGTTTTTTACGAGGAAAGAATTTTCCTTTTAAATAAGGATATAATTAAACCAGCATTCGACTCCGCCACCTTAACTAATTAAGGTAACATAAATATTATACTACCAACAAAAAGCTCTAATCTTATTTTTTAACTAGCTGTTACCTGCGGCTTTGCTTGCGTGGCAGTTAATGTATTTACTGACTGCCCTTTAATAAGGACTTTTATACAAAATTTCAACCCCTATTTCACCCCCTTAGGGGTAGAATTTCAAGAAACGCTTAAATACTTATCTACTCATTTGTATAATCCAAAAATAAAGTTGCATGTTCCTACATTAAAAAATGACGGTCTGTCATACAAACTTTCAACCCCTATTTCACACCCTTAGGGGTAGAATTTCCAAAAGTCCGTCCTTAGTGGAAGTCTACTCAACAAAACGGCCCCAATTACCAAATTTCATGGATGTTACTTTAACACTTCACTTTGCTTTACTTTACATTATATTTATTTTTTATTTTGCCCCGTATTGGTCCGGGCTCCTTTGAATTGCAAATATTTTAAAAGCGACAAAAACATTATTTATCTCACCTGTGGCGTTAGGAATATAGTTTGGAAGTGCTTTGTATGTCCCGGCGTCCTGGACACAGAGACGACCTTCTTCCCCATAATACCATTCATCAATGAAGACTTTCCAACATTGGGCTGTCCCACACATCCTATGGTTAAGATACCGTTTTTAAAACGCTCGTGAGTGTAGAAAGTTGTGTCTGGTTTTTCTAGGATCGTTTCTCCTGAAAATAGATGAGATAAATTATTTTCTACTACTACCCAGCACTCAATACAACAATGGCAAGCAACGACATTAAGTGGTTGGACCAAGTAAAGCGGTGGTATAAATTCAGACACTCCTACCATCTCGTAATAACTAATTGCATTAGTGCAATAATTTAGGAACCTAAATCACTGCTAGAGTGCGATGGGGTCGTCACGTCTCACAGCCAAAAAAAATAAAAAAAAAACTTACCAACTTCCGTTTCGTTTTCATCAAATTCTAAATCCATCTCTTCTTTGATCTTCCTTTCCCAAGAGCTGAGATCCACCTCTCCGTTGACAACCTCTTTGCAGGCCTCCAATATCTTGGTCGCTCCTTCTGTGCACATCTTTTGACGACCTTTGCGTCTTCTTACTTGAAGGCCTATTGTTAAATATGTATATTTTTAATGTTAGCACTTTTCTTTTGATTGGGATAAATCGCCCCATCTTTTAAGTTAACAAACCTAATAAAAACAATGATTAAGGCAAACATAAAAGTGAATTTCATCAGTAACAGAGATGTCACATAATAACATGTAGACTCATCATTTTATTATTAATGCGATCGTCAAATAACTTAAAATTTAAAAAGTAAGTTAAATATAGTGGGTGATTCAAATGCATCGTTGTATTGATTTTATAGTAAAATGGTCTATTCAAAAGACTAAAAAGGTCTACTTAAAAGACTGACAGACTACTTAAGACTAAGACAATTTTTAAAAAGGCTTACTAATCTCTAGTGTACTCAAAAGACTTAAAGGATCTACACACAAAAGTATAATGGTCTACTAAAAAGACAAAAGCGGTCTTCTCACAAAACGCTGTCCTACCTGCTTTATCACTACTGGCCCCAGCAAGATTGTATCCCGGGCACGACGTGAAGTAAACAACCCTCAGGCCAGGGCAGGTTTTCATTAAGTACTCCTTCCACGCCGCCACCACTGATGCGGGGACCAGGTCAATTTTGTTCAGGACTAAAATCATGTCTTTCTTCTGCTCGTTCACAATAAACTCATATAGAGATGGTGGGAACATCATTCCCTAGAAAAAATAAAATACATCCAGTTGCACAGGTAGCTGCAAGGCAGTGAGCATAAGTATATGTTACCAGAAGCGTGACCAGGAGTACGGTGTCGAGTTTTGTGATGGAACCCCAATTAGTGTTACCGTCTTAATTATGCCTATCTCCACAAGTAGTAACGTGGTAACATGGTCGAGTTCAGATGTGGAGGATTCTTTTTTTATTTTTATTGAATCAGGCGTTACTTTCCGGAAATCCATTATAACAGATGTTAAATAAGCGTTTATTTTGCTAAGTCCGCGTAAGCAGTGTAACTGTTGCGGCAAATAATACTTCAAACGACACAGAATGTGACAAGCCTAACTTACATTCCCACCACCCACCTCCGCGACCTGAACACGAATATAGGAAGAACTCAGGAAACAATATAAATTGTCACGTTCTTTACATGTGACAACTCTACCTAAAGGTCCCACCTACCACCTCCGCGACCAGATCACAAATAGAACACGGGAAACAAAACCACTTGTCACTTCCTTCGCCAACTTTGTCGAAGAACTCACCACAGAGAACACCAAATCGCACTCGACGTACGTTTACGACGACGGCGGAATTAGCAAAATAAAGACTTATTTTACATCTGTGGAGGATTCGATAGGCATAAAACGTCTTTACCCTGGAACTTATCATTCCAGTCGACAAGGTTAGCAAAATGTATAGGAGACAATTACCATCAGGAAATCCGTCTGCTTATTTGCATCCTATAAAGTAGAGAAAATCATACAGACTTTTTTATTCGAGTCTGTAAAATCCCTGTAAGTATATTAACCTAAAACAGCTCAAGACTAGAAAAGGAAAAAGAAAAGATAATTGTAAAAGGTTACTTGATAAATTTATATTAGCATAAAGTTTGTTTTGACTTTCTTCACTTTTATACATTACCACAGATTTATAATAATTCATTTACATTTACATATACATAAATAGTATTGTCGCCTCTGTGGTCTAGCGGTCCGGGTGTTGGACTTGACTGCATGAGGTCTCGGGTTCGAATCCCGGGTCGGCCAACAAAAAGAAATTTGGATTTTCCAATTTTCTAATAAAAAAAAATTTTGTTCGGGATCGGAAATGAGCCCGGTTGATGGTAGGCTTGCCACCTATCACATTATGGGACTTAGTGTCTTCGGCTAATCGTGGGTGCTCTGGTTGTGCCTCTGCCTACCTCTTCGGGGATATGGGCGTGAAGATACTTCTAAATAGCATTACTTAAAACCATTACTGTCATATTATTAAATGTGGACTAATGTAGGAGTAAAATTTTGTTGATATTAAAGTCTGTATCACATTATAATACCAGGCTGAACCTTGGAGAACTTTACTCCATGTTTATAAATAAGACGACTAGGGTTTACTATCAAATGCTGCTTTCTTCGCCGTGCACGTAGACACTTTTAAACTTAGTAGTGCGCCCTATTAGAAATCTTTAATATATACCTCCATATGCAAGTTATTAATTATATACATTTTTAATTTATGTTTCATATTCGTTTAGCTCTGTTTATGTTTTCATATAAACATTTTGTGTTAATCCACCCGAGAAAACATAAAATAAGTACAATGATTACTCACTGCAAATCTAACATCGACAATAAGAAGTAGAACGTCGCACATTTCCAAAACTCGCCACAACTGTCGCCACGTCTCTAAATTCAATTCGAAGTACGACATATCCTTCCAATGATCACTAGTTTGAAGACTTTGTATATACTCCTGAAACACAGAAAAGTGAAAGTTTGTTTGATGTTCCTCTCTGAATCGATTAAATGAGTTTGGATGAGGAAACTGTGCCACTGTCAAATTATTCCACCTTCCCCACTTTCTGAATCGTATCAACAATTGTTTCTCAACAACATTGATTTTGGAGAGAAAAGTGAATATTGGATGTTTCGACAATTTTTTTTGCTAAAAAAAAACAAAGAACATGGTCTCAAGGGTGTTTAGGAAATATCATATATACTATATTTTTTTTATTATATGCATTGTAAAATATAAACCTAAAAAATATATTTAAAGAAGTATATTCGGTAATTCTCATCTCCTTAAATATTAATCAATCATGTCATATTATATTATTTTAAGAATATTATTATTACAAAGCATTTATTAGTATCAGCTTTCATAAAGTAAAAATTTCAGCTACCAAAAATGTTATTTACATTAACGGTTGGCAATAAGTTTATTTTATTTATTTTAATGGTATTGGAAGGCAAACAAGCAGACGGATTTCCTGATGACGCGAAATTCATACTGCCTAGAGACACTTAATGACTAATTATAAGATAAATAATGTGTCTTGAGTGTGGATGTCACTTCAGTTAATTGACTAACTTTTCAGGGATCAACCGAGAAGATACGTTTTCGGTTTTGCATTATTGTTTGCAAGTCTTTATTAAATCAAAAATAATACTTTTCCGCTATACATGCATATTTTTAAAAATTTTTTTTAGATATTTGACAATTATTTTGTTATACAGATTCTAGAATAAAAAAGAACTTACCCTGAAATACTTCTGTTCCTGTGCATCAAGCTGTGCGGGGGTCATTTTGAAATCCCATGGTGGTCTTTTGGGGAAAGACACATCTTTAGGGAAGAAGTCTGTCGGATTTATCTCCATTTCTTTTTCGGGCACAAGGTTTAATCCTTTCCTGTAACATGATAAGCGCTTTAAGAAAATGTAATAGCTGTAAACAATGAAAATTTCACTTAAGATATATTTAAGCACATTAAAACTGCAAAAACCAACTCCAACTATTTCATTAAGTACAATGTTACGATTTGATCATTCTTTTTTCGAAAAATAGCAAATGGTTTCGAAATTGTCCCATATGAATTTTATCAACATCCTACTGCGCTAAATCTTGCCTAATTAGAAAATATTTAGTCTGTTACACTCTGGCTATAAAATATAAGTTAAGCAAAAAATGCCAACTTACAGTGCCTCTTCCTTCTTAAGTTTAAGCTCTGCATCACTCTCTCTGTAGAACTTCAAAGCATATCTGTTAGCATCGCCTCTACCCCTGGCTCTTGTTGGTTGGTAGTTCATAGCTATCATATCATAGGCGTTTGAACTTGAGGAACCTAAAATAAAATATTTATTAAATACAACTATTATGATCTGAGGATAGTATAACTGACAAAAGTACTCAATAGAAGTTGTTTTATATAAGAGACGAAAATCTGAAAGCTTGTCAAATCTGTAGACATGTCACTTAGCACTTAATACTATATGCCTTCCTTGCAATGGCTTGGCTCTAAGATATATATGTATGAAATAATCTTTAAAATAAAAATCTTTAACGACCCTAAAAAACCTGAAATGTAATTAAGAAAAGAACCGGAACCAATCAGCTTTTAAACAAATAAAAAATCTATTGATATTGGATGGCAATCAAAGTTCTGACGCCAAGGACAGCAACACTCACAGACAGAGACAACAAAGTTATAACACTCCTATTTTCTGTTGGATGTTAAAAAAAGGTTTAATATTTCAGCCTTATTCTAGCAAAGACTCATTAACATGTCTGATGTATTGCTTACCATCAGATTACATATATGCTTTTTTTACATTAGTTGTGAAAATTGTTTTAAAGTATTGAAAGCAAGCAACAGATTTTCTCATGAAATATACATACAATAAATATCACATGCTACCAATATTAGATATACTTATAAAAATAAAAACCACTTGGTGCTTATATTTTTGGCCACCATTGTCTTCAAACTAGATCACAATAATGTAGAGCACTGACATTATACTGGCAAGAAACTAGTTGAGTCAATGCAGAATCTTTAAACATACTTTTATTATTCAGCAACATGTATTTAGGACCCAAACACATCTTACTATTCCTTCAAACATTTTGTTTAAATTGGTCATTGGCTAAGCTTATGTACTACTAGCTGTTGCCTGTGGATTCGCCAGCGTTTTCACAGGAACCCGTTGTGCAACCGGAATTAAAAGTAGCCTATATGTTAATCCAAGTCACAATCTGTCTGTGTTACAAATAACAGACAAATCCGTTAAGCCATTCAAGCGTGAAAGAGTAACAAACATCCATACATACTTACAAACTTTCGCAATTATAATATTATTAGTAGGATTTATACATCTTCCAATTAAGAAAATATTTTATAACTGTGATATTAACTTACTGGACAATAAAAGGGTTTTGTTTTGCTTCTTAGCTTGTAGCTGTTGTTTCTTAGCCTTCCCACTGAAAGGGGTCTTTCTTCGAGCTTGGGGCATCTTGAAGCCTATAACATTATTTTCTATTAGTTTGAGACACTTTTTTATAAGGTATTAGACAATTAATGAGCAAAGTGTAAGCAACAGGAGGCCCAGTATTTTAAATAGCCAAGTTGTGACAAATATTGGGAACCATAAAATAAGAATTTAAGTAACAGTAAGTAAACTTAAACTGGTTAGTTAATGTTAGCTTAACTTAAACTTGTTAGTTTAAATTTTAGCCCTGATGATGCTGTTATAAGCGAAACCGGTAGGCATTTTATAAAAAAATAAATTATAAGTGATATGTAAAACAGTACAAGTCTTTCTTCATTTAATAATATGAATATTTTGAAGTTTCAATAAGTGCTAATGATGGAAAATATCAAGTATATCAAACAATTTGAGTTTAAAGTTTTTGACTATTATCCTGATAGCTTTTGTACATACCATAAAACTATAATGCTACTGGAGGTTACACTAACAAGACCTGATGTTATTTCCAGATACAGCTGAGTCACTCTAATGTACTGACTTCTCTTTCTCAGAGTCTTGCGATAAGTCAAAAAGAAAGAGAAATCAGTACATCAGAATGAGTTAGCAGTATTAAAAAATGAGTTCAGGGTGGTTATTCCGTATGTTTGTTGCCAACATAAAGTTTGTTGTTCACCACCAATTGACGTCAACTAAAAAACTTTCTAATTTGTTACTCCATATTGTATTCTTAGTGTTCTATACCAAACATCTATTTCCGGGTCTTTAGATAAATCACTTTACAACATTTGATGTATCTACAATCACATGGATCAAGTATGTAATGAGATATAGCTAGAATTTTAACCATTTCATATGTTAAAAAACTATTGGCATTATTTACAACAAAAGCTAGTATATTTCTGAAATGCTTTTTTTTCTTAGCATTTTACTAAAATTTCATTACAGATATTTTCAAATAATTCTAATGTTTAACTTTAAAACTAACTAAAATTCTTATAAAAAGTGGAGGAATACATAGCTCGCTCTCCATCACATGTATTCAAAAACATTTAAATTCTTAAATATCCAAGTGTAGCTAGCTGTGTTATGTTTCACCTAAATATTTAACTTGATATGTTCTGTTACTTTCGTTTCTTGTTGTTCAAACTATTTCTGAAGTTTCAGTTTTATTAAAATTGTTACTTTTACATTAATTGTGATCAATCATTTTATGTCTTGATAGAAATTAATTAATTAAATTCGTTTGTTGTTTTTCAACACTAGTAAATTTGGTAAAATATTGTAATAAATTTATTTTATAATTTCTGATAGATCAGACATGACCAAAGGCAGAAGCTTCTTTCTGTTCTCTAAACTCTAAAGATATAGTTTTCTCTCCTCTTCAGCACAAGCAATATTTTTAGTAAAAGTAGCCCTACACCATTACTTAGTACAAAACAAATTCTCTGTCCCTATGTCCCTTTGTATGCTTAAATCTTTCAAATTACGCAACGGATTTTGGTGCAGTTTTTTTTAAGTGTTTAAAGAAGAAGGTTTATACATACATTTTACACCCGTGCAAAGCCGGGGTGGGCCACTAGTCTGCCGTCGTAATTAGAAAAGGCACAACTAACAATTTAGAAATTTTGAGAAAATCGACTTTGAAACATTTTTTTAATTTTGTTAAATAAAACACGTTTAAAATGTTTTTTTTGGAATTAAGTGAATGTAAATAGTTGCATTTGTTTAGTCTGTATACAATGACAGCAATATTATATTTTATTTTCTATGAATATATTTAATAATTAGCATATATAAAAATTCATGTTAAAAGAGTAATATTACATTGAAAAGGAACATATAACCAGATATGCCCTTTCAATGAAAACTTTTAAGTAAAAAATTAAAATGTTACGATGAAAAGGCACTTTTATACTTACTTGTGCCTTTTATCTGTAAATTACTAGGTAAAAAAAAGATACAGTCAATATGCGAGTTATGTGAATTTTAATTGTGCTCCTGGATTGGGATTGTATTACATAATAATAGAATGATATATCGTTGTGTTTGAATAAAACAAGGTAGTCATAGAATAATAAAACGTTTACTTTAAAAAGTTAACAAAAAATAATTTCTACAAAGGTAAATATTTGTAATATTACAGCAATAATATAAGTACTCGACAAAACAAAAACAAAACCAAATTATGCTTACCTACTAAATGGCAATCTACCTACAATCTCTCTTAATTAAAAATTAGGTATCACAGCCAGTATGGAACTTCAATATATTTATCAAAATTAAGAAAACTTAGTAAACAAAAACAGTAGATAATTAACAATTATCATATATCAACAATTTTTTTTTATATCAATCACTAATAAAATTGGAATTAACTTCTTATCACTTAAAATGGCACTTCTCATATCTCTCTCACGGTCTTGAGAGATATTACAATATTAGCTTACAAAATATGTTGGAAAAGCAATTTAAAATTTACCAAAATTAAACAAACAAAATATTTTAAGTCTGAACAAGGCACTTAATATTAAATTCTCATAATAATCAAATCTCAACTAAAGTGAGTAAAAAATATTGAGTCTTGAAATATTTCAGTCTTCTTGGTTTTGAATCAAATCAACTGCTTGATCATTTATAGGTAAAGTTTCCCAAAAAGCCCTCCTGTTAGTGGGCATAAGTGGACCAAGCTTTGTGAGTATAGCAGATTTCCTTTCATTCGTGATACCCCTCGGAACAAGCTTTTGTTGTGGTGGTGGTATCCCTTGTTTAAGATTTTTTAATTTAAGAAAATCTAGTACAAAGCATTTGTCAGTACCATGATTGCGTTTATAAAAAAGGAAATTCGATCCTTTTCGAAAACATGCTTCAGATATATTACTCATGTAAGCTCGTGGGGAGGAATTTTTTAATTTATATGTTGAAGAGCAGTCTTCATAATCATAGAAGTCATGAACTTCCATCTTCTTTACGATGGTGCGAGACCCAGTGTCAGATACAGCCTTACAAAAGTCTTCAAAGTCATAAACACGCTTTTTTGTTCTCAAAGATCGTTCGACTCTGTGGTGGAATTCGTCTGCAGCCATAAATGTGTGACCGGTCTCCAAGTAGCGTAAGGTGATTGATTCAAAATTAACTTCCGTTGAATTTACTATATGTACTAGATATGAATAAAGAGTCCAGTTTTTATTCTGTGCTGCACAGTTATCCAGTTTTTATTCTGTGCTGCACAGTTATCCAGCCACATAATTATGTGCTTAAGATCTCGGTTTTGTATGAAAAAAGCCTTAAAGCAACTAATGATGTCCTCTTTTTTTCGTCCTGATATTGCTTCATGCCATAAGGCTGCAAAAAGTTAGACCCATATCATGTACATGCTTATCGCCAATTGGCACAAAACTTTGGTTAAAAACAACTAGCCGCGGGCAAAACATCACTGTTTTGAACTCCTCCATACGGGTTTTTAAGACGTAGGGTTAAATAGAAAGGACATAACTGCCAGTTGTGACTTTTCTTTCTACCTTAATTACTAAATTGTTATTATAAAAAATAAGCACAAATGCCTCATATGCCTTTTATATTTGACATAAGTAAGTTATGCCCTTTCAATTAAATATTTTAAAAATAAAACGGTGAAATAAAAGTCATATCTAACAATATGCCCTTTTATTGTAATAACATTTAAAATATGGTGCAGTTATGCCCTTTAGGCTTATGTTATCTCTGTTAGTTTTGTAGCTAAAAATCCACAACAAATCAAGCAGATAGGCCTTTTTTTCCTGATTCCGAATATATATGTAACTCAATTTTGCGGAAAATGTTAGTTATGCCCTTTTTCGGTAACACGGCAGTAGTAATTAATAAATTTTAAATAACAACATTCTAAACAATTCTTCATTTAGAATGAACTTAAGTCTTTAACAAAAACTGTCTTAAAGCCTATGTGTAATACTTCTAAACATACATTCACAAATCCCTAAACGTCTCTGATAGATTTTTTTGCAGGGACACAAATACCATTTTTACAACAAACAATACAAGTTGATCCTTCCAATCCTGTGAAAGTATAAATCGATGTCCACTGAGTGTCAATCAGGCTTGTGATGTCATTTTTGTTGACCACTGGATATAGGGAATGCAAATATTACATTTGACAGCCAATTAATGTTGACTAATCACATCATCAGCTTGTTGACTATTATGAGGTCTTTGTTAGGAGGGTAGTAGTAATATAGCTTCATGTGCAAAACACGTACAAAATTAAATTATTTAGAAAGAAACTTAATGTTTTCTTTACAGTAGAAATAACTTTTACTTTTACTCTTTATTAATTAAATCCAACTTTTAAGTCGGAAATTACAGAATTAGGAAAACAATATCTGAATTAACTGAAGACTCACTTGTGTTAGCGTGTCAAGTTGTTAGGATTTTTTTTTAAAAATTCGTTAAAAACATCAAATCATGTACCACTTTTTTGTAATTTTAAGTTTAAGTGATACAAAACACTGACAAAATGTTAAGTAAATACCTGAAATTATTCGATTTTAGCCAACTCGAGCTCATGCAATTGCAGCTGTCGGAGAAATCGCTAGAATTTATTTACAAAAATGACAGCACTTGACATCTGTGCTTGACAAATTAAACAGCTGATAATATTTTTTTTTTTTTACTTTATTTTAGTTTAGATTAATGATACACAGCTGCACTTCCTAGTATTAGTGAAATATTTTTATGATAGACGATAACCATTCCAATATATTAATATACTTTATGGACGATAACTCTAAAAATTACCTATGATTTCCATATTACCATTTTCACTATTTGTACTAATTACTTACTAGTAACTTTGGTATCATCATCATGAAAGTTATCAAAACCTAAGAGACGACAGATTTTTTTATTCAAGTGCAAATTATATATGCATAATATTACAAATTGTATTGTATTGTATTTTGTGTATGCGAAAATGAAATGTTTGTTTAAAAAAACTTTGGCTGTATAGATATAGATTTTGTCATTTGACATTGAATTAAAAGAGTACAAATACATATAACCATATAACCTAAAAATGGGCGTGTTCGGCCGAAGTAAGTACTTACAAAATTTTGTAAGTCACTCACTATGCTTACAAAATTTTCGGCCGGGACACAAAATAAGTGCTAAGGCAGTAAGTATCATAAGTATGGCTTAATATACGACGCCATTTTGCTTATTGTTTATGTACGGGATATGACAGTAAGTCTGTCCTCGCCGAAAAGCGCTACAGTCAGCTTGTAAGACGTTAATTTTTTTATGCTTACTGGATTACTAAGTTTAGTAAGTACTTAATTCGGCCGAACACGCCCAATTTATTTGGAATTTTGACATTTGATTTTCGAGTTTGACAGTATTTGAACAATAAACAAGTGCTACGTTAATTAACTATATTTATAACATAAAAAGTAAATTACTATCGTAAGTCGTAATTAGTTTAATAAATTTAAAATATGTTGCCACTTTCACTATTGAGAACAGCACAAAATCACCCTATGCTGGTAGAATTGAAAAATGGGGAAACCTACAACGGGCATCTTGTTAGCTGTGATAATTGGATGAATATAAATTTACGTGAGGTTATTTGTACGTCGCGGGACGGAGACAAGTTTTGGCGCATGCCAGAGTGCTATATACGCGGCAGTACGATTAAATATTTGCGAATACCGGATGAAGTTATTGATATGGTGAAAGAAGAAACTCAAATCAAAGCGAGAGGTCGTGGTGAAGTTCAGAAGGGTCGAGGTGGTCAGAATATGAGAACTGGTCGAGGTGGAGGTCGTGGAGCATTCGGAAATAGAGGCAGACCCGCGCCTTTATCTCGTGGTGGCGGAAATACAGGCCGGCCGCAGAATAAAAATAAAAAGTAGTTTGTATTTAGAATTTCTAATTAAAATAAGATTTGGTAAGGTTTTGTAGTTTTATTGTCGTGCTATATAGTGCTTAAAGGCAAATCAAATAGATTAGAAAAGATTTGCTATGCTAAAACTAAATTATGTTTAGATATCTATTTTTAAGTTTTTCTTTACTCAGGTCATATTTTGAGGAAAATATAGAACCAAACCACATAGTTGAAGCTGTAGAGGGGAATGGCTACTCTCCGTTATCATTACAAAGTTGTGGAAATATATTTTAATTATTATAATGTTTTTTTTTCCTATTAAGAGTACTAAAATGGTTTTGAACAACATTCTCTCTAGGTGCAATGAAAAAAAAATGATTTGGCTACCTGTGAAACAAAAATTTTCACCAGTTATTCTCACATAACAAATAAATATTTCCATAGGTTCCATAGGAGTGGATAATTTGGAATATGGAAAGTAACTGTTAATAACATGAAATTTGTGTGTTATGATTCCCGTCAACCCCACACTACCTTAACATAAAATGAAACCTTTGTGATCTCTGTGAGTCTGTTGTCATTGTTTGCATGAGGTCCTGGGTTGAGCAACACAAAAAGTGTTTTAAATTTTACAAAAAAAATTGGCTCAGGTTTTGCAATAGGTTTGCCGCCTATCACATTATTAAATCTAAAACTTTCAGCCAATTGTGGTGGTTGTTGTTGTTATGCTTTGACTTTTTTCTACAGATGAGTGTGAAGATACTTTGATATATTTATTATGCATTATATTTTTCAAGTTGACATGATGAGTGAGTTACTGGAATAATTTAAAGTTTTCTTGTCCAGTTTACATTAGCAGAATGGAGAACTTTAACAAAAAAGAAGCATGTTTATTTCTTAAAGGTCTAAAACTCTTCTAGTTTTTTGGATGTCCATGTGTGGCGGTGTTCACTTACCATTAGGTAAACCACTTGCCTATTTCTCTTTTATAGAGAAAACTGCAGTTCCAGCTCCTCTAAAAAGCCGAAAAAAACCTTTGTAGATAAAAGCCACCAGGAAAATATTGAAATACAAAAATATTCTTGTTTCTTTATATTATGTTGTTTATTGTTTGTCCCTTAGTCACTGAATATACTCGATACTCAAAATTCTTATACTTCTTCAGCTGCATTTTTAAATCATACTCTGACAACATGTAAAATTAGTTTAAAACAAAAAATTGGATAAAAGTAAAACCAAATAATAATACAAATATTTTTATTTGACATATAAAAATGTTCTTTACATAAGTATATCTTGTGGATTCACTAAAGTTTGTAAAGTCAATTAGCAGATTATTATCTAACAGTAAAAATGACTAGTATCAAACTTAAAATTAAATTGAATTTCATGCTATTAAAATAATGCTATTATAACATATTACAGTAATGGTGCATGTGCAACAAAAAGTTTCATAATTCAAAGGGCCTAAAACTGGCATAGGCAGTTACCTACCAACTTTAAATATAGGCATCATATGTAAGTAGGCATCACAATTAGTTAATAAACTGCCAATTTACAAAGACATAGTGAAACATTAAGTTTAGGCCTACAAAATATTCTGCACTACATTAATTGGTGGTTGGAAATACTGCAAGGTATCCATCCCTAGATAAGGCTCTGGCTTCTTGATCGGCAAACTCCTTGTTGGCTGTGAAAATAAAACTTCATTTACTAAGTTTATCTTTTTAAGAAATATAGCAGAAGTCGCAAAGTGAAAATGATGTATGTACAACATATTCACTACTAAAGAACAAAGCTTTTTCCACAGAATAATTTACTATTTTACAGCATCAAGTGGACTAAATTAAAGGCTGACGAAAAATTATACCTTCTCAATCGACTCAAGTTAGTGGACACCAACGGTTGACCGGCACACTAGACACGTTGCGCGTATTTATTACGCTGCTTTATTATCATTATTAAACAATAACAAAATAATTTAAGTACAGTAAAACTGCTAAAAACCAACTTCAATTTTGTGGTCTGTGGTCTAGCATGGGTCTAGCAGTCCGGCGTCAGACTTGACTGCTCAGGTCGCGGGTTCGATTCCCAGGTCGGGCAACAAAAAAATAGAAAATGTATATTTTCAAATTTTTAGTAAAAAACAACAGTGCCCTCTTTTTGACAGATGTTTAAAAATAATAATCAGAAACATACATACATTTCTTCATACCAAGTCCCTTACTAGTAAGCGAAGAGTATTGAGTGCCAAATGTCAAGATAGTTGTAAACCTGTCTGGCTTCTTCCATATTCATAACTCTTCATATATTAGTCATAGCTTCGAAACAAAGTTTCAATTTCGTTTGTAACATATTCATTGCTTGCGTATTTTTGTCAGTATTTATGTAAATTAAATAAAAATGTACAAGGAATAATTCTATACATTGAATATAGTTATTAATCTTAAAATTATTTTTTTTCAATGAATCCCTGATAAAACTTAAAAGTAATGTAGCCAAGAAACATCTCAATCACACAAACAGATAACACCCATTTTCCGTCGGGAGTAAAAAGAAGTCGTAAATTGGGATATCATTAAAGTGTAGTAGTATATTAATAAATAAATAAATAAATAAATATCCCTGGACAACTCACACAAATTGAATCTAACCTTAAAGTAAGCAAATTATATGCTTGTGTTATGGGTGTTATTCAACGATACTAATACATAGAATTACTTAAATAGATACAAGAATAAATTTAATAAACACCCAGACCCGGAAATGCAGACATCTAAATGTTCATCACACAAATGCCTGCCCCCGTCGGGAATCGAACCCGAGCCTTGCGGTTAGTCGGTGTAGTTAGGCGTGTACCCTAGCCGCTCGACCAACGAGTTTCTGATTTGTAGTATGTGCTTTACGTATAGTCAAAGGTTTTTTAGTTAACACAGACAGAACAACACTCAGTATAAAGGGGCCAAATAACTTCAAATCCGGAATGTACATCTGTGTATCATCTTACATATACCTACATGTCATACCTTCACGCCAAGTCCCCCTACAGGCTATGCAGAGACTATCAAGCGCCAAGTTAACTAAAATCGTCGAATCGGCTAGTATATATTATATCGGATAGAAAACAATACCTTGGCTCTCTTGTTGTCGTGCATCATCTTCATGTGTTTGTATATGGATGTCTGCCAGGCGAAGGTAGCCGGGCAGAGGGAACATTTGTACACTTTTGCATTGGTGCGTTTCGTGTGCATGGCCCACACGTGGCCTTTCAGACGCTTCACCGTCTGGGGAGTAACAACTACCATTACTATTTTTGTTCAAAGTAATTTAAGTACATAGAGCCAACAAGAAAAGGTGAAAAATATTACCAAGATGGTAGAGTGCTGTAAAGCAGCTCACCCAGATAGGAACCACCGCCTTACCCATTCCTGCTGCTATAGCTTCTGTGTTCACCATTTTCTTGTTACATACATACTATGGATGAATCTTACCTACCAGATGGCGTAACACCAGTAACATCTGTAGTGCATGTAGGCTATGGATATGTCTCAGAAGAGCTGTCTGCTTCTACACTAAACTATGAAATAATAATTTAAGCGCATTAAAACTGCAAAATACTCCTATTGTTAAAGAATACTATTCTAAAGTACCCGTCATGAGAAGCTGTAAATTATGTAAACAAACGTTCGGGAGTTAACAACATTTGGTTCAAAGATAAAAGTATTTTTTTAATATTTAATTAATTAATAATTTAAATATGTATAATAAATTACGTATGTTTTGACATTTTTTTCGTGGCAAATTGATTTCCTTAGATGTACTGGGTACTGGCTTCATTATATGTTAATACACAATAACAAATAATGGATAAAAAAAAAAAATTAAGGCAACAATTAACAAAACTAACAACAATAACAAAGTAATAACGAAAAGATAACAAAATTAACAATAACAACCAAATACGCGATTTTAACAAAGCAATGAAAAATTCAAAACTCGAATGACGCGTTTATTTTCAAAAGACGAACCGATGGTTTGCATTCCCGGCGACCGACGCGTCCCCGTACCAAGACACTCAAACGTCAGTTATTAGATATAATCCGACTAAATTAAATAGGTTGTTACTTTCATATAACCCGTCTATTTTTTTATTTCGATTGAATATGGTCAGTTTATTGTTGTCTCGAAGTAAAAAAAAATACTTGGTAAAAGATGTTTGTTTACATAATTTATAGCTTCTCATGACGGGTGCTTTACATAAATTTTATCGACATCCCATTAGGCTATCATGTTCATTCTATGAACTAATAAGAATTAATTCAGTTCACAGAACTAGAACGAACTATTCCATAACCGAATGCTTAATCGTTCATTTAGCACATCTCGTTCGCCATGTTTCATCAGGAACGAAATCACAGACAAAGAAAAGAATGTAAACGAAAAATGAAACTATTCATTGTTATTATTGTCGCGCTCTGCCATTGTATAAGGCTTTTAAGATGTGATTGAACAAGTATAACAAACTATGTTATTTTCACTTTTACTGTCATTGAAATAGAGGCCATATTTAATGATTTGATAATAATTTTAAACACATTTTACGTGACGTAAATAAGTTAAAAAAATAACCAAAATGGTAAAATACCAATCGTTGTAAATATTTTAATTCTTAAATATGACATTCTAAAAATGATACTACAAATGGAGATAAAACTTCTCATAAACATTTTAGAATGACAACCCTTAGCCTGCAAACTATAAAGGAAAATCAAAATATAATTCATTCCGTGACGGGCGTGGGAGTCGTGAGCGTAACTTTTTTTAAAGTACTCGTACTACTGAACTGATATTACTAATAGTACTATAAGTTCGAACTAGTACATTCGAATAACTGAATTAGTATGGAGCTATCATATTTATTGTGACCGAGCAATAAAAAGTCTACATCCCACTAGTCGTTTTTGAGTTATACTTAAAAATATGCACCTATGTTGACAATATCGTCATTGATGAAAATTGTATAACTGATAAAACTAAAATGGGACCATCTCGGACTATTAAACTACATTTCGAAAAACAATAATCAAAATCGGTTCGTTATTGCCCGAGCAGTCGCGTTAAACTTAAAAAAAATAATTTGAATTTAGAACCTCCTCTTTTTGGAAAGGGTTAAAAATAAAAACTATTAATTTAGGAGTGAGTTTTGTGTATGTTACAAGCTAACATCCTGACATTTATACACACCTTGTAAGACTTCCCACATATCTCACAAAGATGTTCACCCTCCGGCTCCTTCTTGTTCTTCCCGTCGTGTATATTGTTCATATGTGCCACCATTATTTTGGCCGTTTTGAATGGCTGGGAATAAACAAATAAAATTATATTACATTCCGAGGGCAGCAAAATAAGGAGTCTGAGGTATAAATATGTGATCTTCTATCCTGAATTTGGTGTGTATTCTAATTTTCTGTGCGGCGGAGCCGGAAGCTGTCAATTTTATAGCGCAAGCCGGAAGGCAGCAAATTCCAGAAGTAATTTTGATTTGCTTCTCATGAATTATCTTCACGCCCATATCCCCGAAGAGGTAGGCAGAGGCACAACCAGGGCACCCACGAATAGCCGAAGACACTAAGTCCCACAATGTGATAGGTGGCAAGTCTATCGCCAACCGGGCACATTTCCAATCCCGACCAATTTTTTTTATTAGAAAATTGGAAAAATCCAATTTTCTTTTTTTGCTTCTCATGAAATCAAAATAGACTTGTAAAAAATACGTCACCTGTAGAGCGCAAAGTGGTGTTAGGATAATGAAATAATTACAAATGGAGTTTCAATAAGCGCTAACAATAGAAAATGTTAATTATGTAATCCGGGGTCAACTTCGATAAAGACAATAAAAATATGTTGCTCCCAATCACAGGTTTATTAGAAGACTGGCAGGTGATGACATTCAGTGTTGCTATATTTGAAGCATCTAAACACACGTGTAATGTAAGAAATAATAAATAAATACCCCTGGACAAATCTAACAAATTGAATCTAACCCCAAAGTAAGCAAATTATATGCTTGTGTTATGGGTGTTAGTCAACGATACTAATATACAGAATTACTGTGTACACATATGTGTATGTAGATAGGTAATGAAACATATGACAGAAAGATCACAATATCTAAATTTATTAATACTAGTGGTCACCCAATGATCGACCGCCAATAATAAATTTTAATTGTAAGCAATTCAATATAAATTATTTTTGATAAGAACATCAAGACCAACTAATTTGTTTCCAAACATTATGAATATAGTTTGTGCGCCATGTGTGGTCTTTTAACGGTATAAATATATTTATCTGTGTGTGTTAATAGTGTACGGCAGTATGTGTCATGTTTTATTTGTTTATTTAATGCACTTTTTTCTGCACTTGTCGTACACATAAATTATAAGTGTGCCAAATTTCATGTTCCTTCGTCAGCGCAATTTTCGTAAAAAGGGGTCCAAACTTTTTGTTACAAGTATTATGATAGCTATTCTCACCTTGAAGCAAACGCTGCATTGATACTTGATTCGTTTGAGATGGTCCCAGTCTATGTGATCGACCATACACCACTTCGTTGCGAATTTTTTGCCACAATAATGGCAGGTATGACTGAAAAAATGTCAATAAGCAGATATATTTGTATGTATAAAATTAATTGCTTAAATGTATCTAACTCCCATATCATAGTATGTATCGCCTAACTTTCAAATTACTGGACCGATTTTGCAGTAACACTACAACAATGATTGCAACTTTTTGCGATTGCGATTTGACAATTCTTTTTTCAAAGCTAATAATTTCGAATTTGATTTACACATACATTTTACAACACGACGTCACGATGTAGTCGAGGTGCATTAACATTTGTATATTATTATAAGTATCACTCAAATCTTCAAGATCGTGTTATTTTTTAAAGGGATCGCCTCGGACTCAAGATTCTTCGATAACTATTGAACTTATAAATATAATATCAGACAGAGAGGGAGTTTGTAGTCATGACATGACAGCTAAAAGTAAATGTAATAAAATATTGAATGAGGCTCCCGCTCAGTGTCACAACTCATATTGTGATCAAAATAGGTTTGACATCTCTGAATGAACTCGACGCTACTCGGGGTGAGCGTCGTCTTTTACCACGAATCGCCTTTATTTATTTTTTTTAATTGGAAGGCAAACGAGTAGACAGAATTCCTGATGGTATGTAATTCACGCCACCTAGAGACACCAAATATGGTAATGGTGCGTTGTCAACCAGAGATTGCAATAGTAGCCCTCCTTATCCTCCGAACCGGAACACGTCAACGGTCGTACCAATAAGGGCGAGTCGCTACAAAACTCTACCACTTACTCAGATGTCACGGTATTAGTGATGGTAAGCCTTACTCGCCTTTTACAAGCTGCCTGGCAGGAAGGCAGTTGATCTATTCCGCAAAAGAGCCCGACCTAACACAGAAAAACTACGCCTTTGATTTCGTTCGCACTAACGTAATACTTAGGATAAATAATAGTAATAAAAGACAAGTTACACAAATTGAATCTAACCCTAAAGTAAGCAAATTATGAGCAGTTTCAAAAATAGAGCACAACAATCATTTTGGCATGTTCCCACAAATCACAGATTTTTTATTTCAAGTAGTTATTATTAATCAAGTTGATTTATTTTGTAGTTAGTAAACAAACTTTCATACTTTTTCATTATTATAAATTCAAATTATATAAAATAACAATTTGTTTTGTAAAAAAAATATTTAGTAAAGTGAATCCTCATTTTCTTATATGTCCCCAGGTCGGATGACACACTTTAAGTCAAATTATTCTGCTCTTAGTGTAGGTTTTCCCTTGACTTGTTTTGTTATTTATGTAAAAAAAAACATTGTTTAACAGCTTCTTGGGTCCAGTTTTGCTAAATACTTGAACATTTTTAAAAAATGATACAATGTTTCCTGTCCCCGAAGTTTTGAAATTCCGGACATTTCGATTTTGTTACCACAGTTTTAAATAGATTAACTGCCAAACAGTTTTAGTTGTTATTGAAAAAAATGGCAACGTCGAAAGCAAATGACGGCTATTTTAAAAACTTACGTTCACTTTGTCTCCTTTCGGCGGTATGTGAAGATTTGTGCAACCGGCTGAACCGAAGAAAAATTTATGGTCAGGTTTGTTATTCTAGTATATCCTACTATAGAACTCATTTTCCTAACTGAATATCATACGAGTATACTCGTATGATATTCATTTTTGAATTGTTACATTTTTTCGAATGAAAGTAGGTCTCAATATGTTACTTCCGTTTTGTTGCTACAGGTACCGTAACATATAGACGGACTGACAAAGTAACAAAACCGACAGCATAAAGCTTGGTCTATATTATATGATAATAATAATTTAAACTTTAAAGCATTATTACTGTACTCTGTGATTTAAACACAGTTTATGAAAACGATAGGTAAAAAAACCCAGCGCTGGCGCAATAATTTTGTATATTAGATTTTTGAAGATATTTAAAAATAATATTTAATAGTATTACTGCCTCCTCTCTGCCTAGTGGCTAACATTCTTTATTTGCTAAAATAGCTTTGTAGGCGTTCTTATTAAAATTTGTATTTATTCCATAACGCCAGGTCCCTCATGGGGTAAACAGATAGCAACGATGTGCCAAGCATCACGGTTTAAATAAACCTGTCTTGCTTCATCCACATTAATTACCCTTTTCATAAAAAACCCACCGATATTGGAGAATCTTATAAAGCGTACGTAGGACATACTCCAGAGAAGGGTTTTGAGGAATTTTCCTGCAAAGATTGAGAAAGAAGAGCAACTTTTTTTGCATTTTAACCGGAACTTGGATGATATACCGCAGCAAGACTTAGATAACTAAATCCAGAGTATGAAAAATCGCTACAGGACCCTTACAAATGTCATGGGTGGTTTTACAGACTACTTATTTATCACATAAATGTTTAAAGTTCCTTATTTTTCAGTTTCTTGAGAAAAAACATTCATTGTTAGTTTTACCATTACTTTACGTTTTTTTATTATTTCAATCTAAAATTGTTACATAAAAAACGTAAAACAATAATTTCAAAGAGGTTTTATAACAATATGTACATGTTAGATGTTATCATCAATAAATTTTGTGATAGTTTAGTAAATTAAAAATATCCCTAGACAGTGTTGATGTGTTTATTTACCAGAAATATTCGATACTAGGTACTCATAAAAATGTTTGATTATAATTACATCTTTGTGATCTATGCCTTACGATTTTGTTACCGACCGTTTTGTTACTGTCCCCTAAAAACTTGCTAAAAATCAGATATGTTTGTCCCTTATCCACTAAATGTTAAAAGTAAAATTGCATTTATTCAAACGAAAACACATTTACGATTAGCTGATTTAGTTCTTGAAAGGCTAACAATAATATTTCATTAGTAACATGAAAAACAAATGTTGTTTTTGGAAATTTCGTAACAAACCTGAACAAAGTTTCATCTTTTTGAGAGTTTTATTAATTTTATAAGCTTAATTTCATTAAATATAGACAGCAAAGGACCATATTGATCCTAAATATATTTTGGATTTCGAAAACCTATCATAGTTTCATTTATTTTGGATATTGAATATAGTAACAAAATTGACCAATTTATCACACTTGTTGTCTTATTTTATATTTTTTTTTACATAAATTAATACAAATAATATAAAACAAAGTAATATTTCTAAATCAAGAAAAGATTTGCTTTCAAATCCCATTAAAAATATTACAATACATGGATGTGAAATTTTAAAGCATATTTTTTTACTGTTGTGCTCAATTTTTGAAACTTCTCTTATATGCTTGTGTTATGGCCTATGGGTGTTAGTCAACGATTCTAATACATATAATTACTTAAATAGATATTAGAATAAATTTAATAAACACCCTGACCCGGAAATGCAGACGGTTAGGCGATGGAGTTATGCTTGTACGACAGCTCCTCGACCAAGGAGGCGGTTTTGATAAGTTTTTCGTTTTGAGCTTGGTACAGATGATGATAAATAAATGAATATCTGACACGTATGCGGTGTCTGCGACGTGCCGCTTGCTGAGCCGCATGTGGTTGTTGTAGCAGTCGCGGCTGGCGAAGGTCTTCTCGCAGTCGCGGCACTGGTGGGTGGCGCCCGCCTCCCGCTCGCGGTGGTTGCGGGTGTGCCGCGCCAGGTTTCGCTTCCACTGGAACAGCTTGCCGCAGATGGGGCACGGGTACGTCAGCCCGTTGTGGATCACGCTGCAAACACACCACACACTTGAACATAGCGAAAATTGGTAGCCCGTGTTGGTCCGGGCTCCTTTGCAGAATAGACCATCTGCCTTTCTTGCCAGACAGCTCGTTAAAGGCGAGCATAGGCTTATCATCACTAACACCGTGACGTCTGACGAGGTGGTAGAGTTTGACAGCGACTCGCCCGGATTGGTACCACCGCCTTACCTATTCCTGTCGCCATAACGTCATGACGTGTTCCGGTTCGGAGGGTAAGGTAGCCGATAAACTTACTTTTGCTCGAGGCCTAAAATATTGACCTCAGGTTGGCAATGCACCATTACCATCTTTGGTGTCAAAAAAAAAGGAAAAAAAGAAGAAGGCGTTACTTTTGCGGAAATCCATACCTACTTAAATCCAAATTAAATTATTTCATTTGCAATTTCCCACGTAAATGTACCTACATGTATTATGGCGTGACGACGGTAACATCTGCTCGACCTTCGTAGAGTGCAGTCGAATTCTCCTGATGATGCTTCGGTTACGAACCGAGACGTACGTTGAGTTTTTAGTAGTGTGTGTATTGTTGCTGCTAATAAAACAGTTAAGTGGTGTGTGTTATGTGGAGCTGGATATATTTGGGAGTTTTGGCTTCCGATAAGTCCAATTCACTTATTGCACACTATTTTGCCTGTTTTGTTACACTATAATACGTATGCATTTTTTGGCGGGAAACTGCAAATTAAATAATTTTATTTGAATTGCAGGTAGCTCACGAGCACGCGGCTCTCCAAATGGTAAACTGTGACTGGGGCGTTGCTACCTATTGACCAGGTCTAAAATATGCCAATGGAAATGTTCCCCGTCTTAGCCCAGGCTCCTTTACATAACACTATTTGCCTTCAGCCTGTAAAAGGCGAGCATAGACCTACCGTCACTAACACCGTGACATCTGACTAAGTGGTAGAGTTTTGCACCGAGTTGCCCGGATTAGTACCACCGCATTATCTATTCCCGTCGCCATAATGTGAGTGCTTGCCGTGACGTGTTCAGGTTAGGAGGATAAGGTAGCCTGTACACTTACTTTGACTGGACATAGATGTTATAATAATAGGCGGTCGGGGTATCGGCTCCAAAACTACTGAACCGATTTCGATAAAATTTCACAACTATCTATAGTTTGGTCCAACTTAAAAGATAGGGTATTTTTATCCGGGTTTTGGCGGGACGAAGTTTGCCGGGGCAGCTAGTCTTATATACTCGTATATCAAATCTTGTGTCACGATGTATGTTGCCGATAAACTCCAAAACTACTGAACCGATTTCAATAAAATTTCACATGTACTCGTATTTTGGTCTAACTTAAAAGATAGGATAGTTATCATCTCAATTATTCACTTATGTCGTGAATGTAAACGAATAAAATGTATTAATTAATTGTTTCTTTCCTGGTTAGTTTTATGAAGTTCTCATAGATGGCGGGTGTACGTTAATTCATCGATAAAATTCTTCAATGTTGTTTGACATCTAGGTTGCAAATACAACCAGTAGATGGCGCTGTGTTCAATGAGTAAAAAAAATAATTAACCTATAATTACTGAGCCACAGCAACGCGTGGCTGGGCCAGCTAGTATACTATAAGTAAATACGAGTGGAGTATCTATAAATTTTAAAGAAAGAAAAAATTTCGCCTCAGACAGGATTACAAGAGGTTAGAGAGGAATTAAAAATTTCGCCACAGGACTTAAATCCTCAGTAGCTCAAATGGTTAGAGCATTCGTCGGCTTAAGACGAAAGGTTACAGGTTCAAATCCTGTCTGGGGAGATTTTTTTTCTTTAAAATTTATAGAAACTTAATCCATGCACAGGGCAAGTGCTAAAAATACGTTGAGAGTGGAGTAGTTCCATAAGTATACTAAATACTCACACGTGTGCTCTATAACTTTTTTTACTGTGGAATATTTTATCGCATCCCTTGCACGGTATGTAGAGCTTCTCTTTCGGTTTGTCTTCTTTATTCTGTGGCAATAATCTGAAAATAGTATATTAAATATCAGCTAAACTCACAAACTAATGTCTTAGTCAGAACAATCTTTCCAAAATAAAATTTTAACAAAAAGAGTTAATCAAGTACCATCAAATTTATCATACTAGGTAACACTTATGAAACGAATATCTGGGCGCTGATTGTGTATCTTTTTAGTGATGGTCCCTGGGTAAAGTTTACATCAAATAGCTGTCAAATTATGTATTTTGTATTTGCTATCTCCAATTACCAACAGAAATACATACCAAAGATAGCGATAGCAAATGCAAAACACGTCATTTGACAACAATCTTTTTTATGGTATTGGAAGGCAAGGATTTCCTGATGGTAAGAAATTCACACCGCCTATCGACACCAAAGGTGATAATGGTGCGTTGCCAACCTGAGATCGGGATGTCAGGCCTCGAGCAAAAGTAATTTTACCGGCTACCTTACACTCCAAACCGGAACACGTAATGACGCTATGGCGGCAGGAATAGGTAAGGCGGTGGTATCGATACGGGCGAGTCGCTGCGAAACTCTACCACCTAGTAGGATTTCACGGTGATGAGTTTCGCAGTGACTAGTAGTGACGGTAAGCCTATGCTCGCCGTTTACAAGCTGCCTGGCAGGAAGGCAGATGGTCTATTCTGCAAAGGAGCCCGGACCAACACGGATTTGATGTACATTTTACCCAGTGATCATCAGTAGAAAGATACGCAATCAGTCCCCTGGAGGTTACACTTCTAACAAAGATCCAATGTCAATTTCCAAATCTTGCTGACTCACTCTAGTGAACTAGCCTCTCTTTTGTTTTATCTTTGTTGACTAGCATCACAAGACTTTCAGAAACAGAGGCCGGTGGATTAGAGTGAGTCAGCTATATTTGGAATTGACATATTGATTGAATTTAAAGGCTCACGATGTGATGAGCGGGAAATAGCTATATGTTGCGGTAAATCTGATTAATTGAAAATTATTAATATTTTTACAAAATTATTAATAATAACCACATGTTTTGGTAAATGTAATTAAACGATCGAAATTTATTACTTTTAGTAGTAATTATTAATAATTCACAACACATATTGGTAAAAGTTATAAAATCAATATATTAATAAGTGATGCCAAAACTTTGGGACCCCTTTTTACAAAAATTGCGCTGACGGAGGAGCATGAAATTTGGCACACTTATAGTTTATGTGTAGGAGAAGTGCAGAACGCTAATATTTTCAATAATAATGCTTATAAATAAATATCCCTTTACAAGTCACACAAATTGAATCGAACCCCAAAGTAAGCATATTATATGCTTGTGTTATGGGTGTTAGTCAACGATACTATTACATGGAAATACTTAAATAGATACCAGAATAAATTTAATAAACACCCAGACCCGCAAATGCAGACATCTAAATGTTCATCACACTAGCTAGCTAGGCGAGTACGTTAGCCACTCGACCAACGAGGCGGTCAAAGTATAAAGTACATTAAATCATTAAACCCACACTACCATGCATTTGACACACACAAACAAATATGTTGATGTTGACGATAAAAGTTCACAGATGGCGCACAAACTATTCGGGATACAAAGTAGTTGGTCTTGAGAAATAAAGATGGCGTTCTTATCAACAAGATATTAACATTTGGATATTGAAATGGTCTAATTTCGACCAATGGGCGACCACTAGTTAGAGTAAAAATAACTACTTGACGATTCAGTGGTAGTCAACTTAGTTACGAGCTTAACCCTTTGCTTGTGTTCTCCGGCTAAACATCCCTAAACTGCGGAGTGACACCCCTAGCAATACTCACTTGAGATGGTACTTGAGAGTCATCTTGTTGGCAAACACCTTCCCGCAACAGTCGCATTGAGGACTTTCTTGGTGGGTTACACTCTTGTGATACACCAGCTTGGACTTAGAACTGCAATTAATTAAAATACTGAAATTTCACTGTGTCATCAGATGCAAAAATCCTATGTAGAGTTTAACACAAGAACTTTAGACTTGATACTTTTTAAGTTTTATTAAGACCTGGAGTCCCACCATGAATGCTTATATCAGTACTAGCTGTTACCCGCGGCTTCGCCCGCGTAGTCTATTAATTTGATATTTAG
>NJDD01003182.1:22084-34217 GCA_002245505.1 Calephelis nemesis
GTACGCGCGAGTCTCTGCGAAACTGTACCACCTAGTCAGATGTCACGGTCTTAGTGAGGGAAAGCCTATGCTCGCCTTTTACGAGCTGGCAGGAAGGCAGATGGTCTATTCTGCAAATGAGTCCGGACCAAGACGGGGACACTTCTTATCACATAATATATTCCGCAAGTAATTTTTTTTCATATTCATACATACATTATCTTCACGCCAAGTCCCTTACGGGGTAGGCAGAGAGTATCGAGTGCCAGACCTCACGATCCTGACACACTTGTCTTGATTCCTTTACATTCATTACCCTTTTCATACAAACACGCCGGTTTCGGAGACTCTTGACACCACCCTCGGATAATATCCGATTGATCTGATCGTGAAATATCAGCCTTGGTCTCACAGGGTACCTACATCCATCCACATTCGAATTGTATATCTGCTTTGTCAATCTTTCATCTGTCATTCTTTGCACATGACCGAACCAGCGGAGCGAGCAATTTCGCATTTTAACACCAACACTTTTTTTTCAATCCCACTCTTTCTCGGATCTCACTGTTACGAATGCGGTCAGCGAGCGTTACACCACAGATTTCCCGTAGTGCTCTCATTTCGACCGCATTTATCCTACTTTCATGATCTTTCTGACATACCCAACTCTCGCTTCCATACAATAACGTTGGGATAAGCACAGATTTTTCATATTCCGTTTAATTTAACTAAGCATAAAATTGATAATGTCGATATCGTTCTTCGAAATGTTCCACAATATTTACAATTTCATTATTAATCAAATGTTGCGAATAATATTTCTCATTTATTTCTACAAATAACGTAGCTAATATGAAAAACAGTTTATCAAAATGTTTATTTTGAATTTCATTAAATCAAACACAAGAACCCCCGCGGGTGTTTAAAATGTTAAACAAAACCAATAATTAAACATTTGTGTCGATGCGAATTGCCGCTGATTGACCAAATTGTGTTTAATTATAATTATTGTTTCAGCAAATATCTGAATTAAAGCTAAATACTCGTTAATGGTAACATTATTATGCATTTGGAGTCGTTTTTAGTTTGCGTTTTTTTATATTCGATATGAAATATGAATAGTTTCTCACATCCAATCCGAATACAGAAGAACGGGATGAAGATTTTGTTTTTACACTACCCTACTGCGATTTTCCAAACTATAAATAATTTCGTATCGTCTATTTTTTACTGTTATCTGCTTGCGTTTGTTTTTTTTACTCTTCAAAATTTACTACTGCTACTTTCTTATAAAATCTTATACCTTAGCAATTCTTGTATATATATAATTGGAATCTCGGAATCGGCTCCAACGATTTTCATGAAATTTAGTATATAAATCGATCGATAAATCGATCTACCTAGGAATCATTTTTAGAAAATGTCATATTCGTGTTTTATCGACTAAAACTTACATTTTTAACAAATAGGAGGCGTTTGAGTAGTCCCAATTTATTATGACTCTTCCTGACATCTATTGGCGAATAATAATACTATTTTTTGGCGAATAACTAAAGTTCCAGCAGATGGCGTTGTTAAGTAACGAAGTCAATGATTGTTTGCTTTGAGGTTAGACTAATTGTGTAATTCGTACTTAAATATAATTTCCAAAAAACACAATTTATAAAAAAAAAAATACCGAGCAAAGCTCGGTCATCCAGGTACTTTATTACTAATCTGCGCCCGCGAGATCGCGTCAAATTTAATAAAAGTTATTAAGTTTATATAGGTATTGGTTAAGTGTTTTCTTTCTAACATAGAATTTGCCTTAGTTACTCCTAATTATATCAGTTACATACCAAAAGTGTAAAAAGTGTAGTCAACACGGGTAACAGTTTCAAACAGACGAAAATTGAAAAAAAATATGTTGGTATTTGTACCGTATAAATGTTCATAAGCATGTGAGATAATTTTATGAACAAATGGTCGAACATTAATCCTTTTTGTGTCAACTTTTTTCGTGTAGGTATGCGACGACTTCACCGTCCGCTATTGGAGGATATACCTAGCAACCCAGATTGCTGGATAAATTTATTAATTCAGTGAGTCAGATAAGTTGCTGGAATCCTGCAAAAACTAGCCCGGATTGATCATTATTTTCTTCCTTGCGTTAATATACTTACTTATCTTTGAACATGGGAACTTATGGTCTTTCTTGACGACTTGCCCTGGTAGTGTTCTCCATTGTGACATGATTTTTTAAGAAAGGGTAGGCCTTTAACTTACTTAGGTATCCCAGATTATATCTAACAAAGCACCATTATTCTCTTTGGTGTCTCCATTTAAATTCGTAATTTTCATTTGCTATGTTAAAAAAAATATCGCATTCCCTTGGTTACAATCGACCTTAGTGCGCATAATTCAAATAAATTGGACAGTTTATATTCATATCTTTATATCTGACTGCGTTTAATCAAACATTAACCCCCGCGGGTGTTTAAAATGTTAAACAAAACCAATAACACATTTGTGTCGATGCGAGTCGCCGCTGATTGACCAAACTGTGTTTAATTATAATGATTGTTTGGACAAACAGCCGAATTACTGCTAAATACACGGTAATGGTAATATTATGCAATTGGAATCGTTATACGTATATGTATTGGAAATATATATTTTCACGCTTTTAGCCAATAGCATGTAGCTGAGTAATTCGTTAAAAGATTCATTATTGAAAGTGCTGACACCTTGCATATATTTCTGTTGTCACCACATAAGTGCTCGCTAATGTAATGTTCCTTTTTTGGAGGCCAGGGTTGTTAATTAAGTTTTTTTACGAGAGGCATAACATCTTAAACTCAGATTGACATCGCACTAATATCTTTAGTGTGGAGGAGAATTTGAACTCATGTTAGTACGGGTATCCTGTGTAAAGCATAGGCTTATCGTCACTAACACCGTGTCATCCTACTAGGTGGTAGAGTTTTGCAGCGACTCGCCCTGTACGGTGCCACCGCCTTACTTATCCCTGTTGACGTATTCCGTTTCGGAGAATAAGTTAGCCGGTAAACTTATTTTTGGTCGAGGTAACATCCGCACCTCAGGTTGGCAACGCACCAATACCACATTTATCTAGAGACATCTAGGAGGAGTGAATATCTCACCATCAGCAAATTCGTTTGGTTGTTTGTTTTAAATTAAAAAAAATTCGAACCTTAGAATTAATTATAATTAATTAACTTAGCTTATCTATTTCCCAACTACAAGATCATCTTTTGTTATAAACTATATGACCTGTTACTAGGTCATAGAGACAATAAATGTAATCTCGTCCGTCGCTTGCAGGTTGTGAGATGGCATCTCCTGACGTGAAAATGAATAGCAATTTTAGTAGCCCGTTTATGGGGCCTTTCTGACAATTTCCCTAAAACGACCTAACCATCTTCATATATTGCAACCTACCCGCAACGAGATGGAATGTCTCAGCGTATCCTAAGACATGTTCATTTACTTGATATTCAGCTTTACCACTACATACATATAGTACAAAAATGAAACAGTATGCTAACTACATACAAACACTCTAATCTGTAAGCGATTGTCGAGACCAGTGAGTGCCGCGTCATGACAAGTGCTTACATTGTTATTTGCTTTCGCGATCTTTTCAAAAATAATCCGAGGGTATTTGTTTTTTTTTGCGAGGCTACCTTGCTTATTGCTATTATTTACACTTACATTATTTATAACGACGTAGTAGTTGCAGTTCGAGGCATAAAAATGTTATAACAAACCTTTTTTAATAATAATGGGAGGCAAACAAGCAGACGGATTTCCTGATGGTAAGGAATTCACGCCGCCTAGAGACACTAAAGGTAGTAATGATGCGTTGCCAACTGGCCAATGAGGCTGGGACGTTAGGCCTCGAGCAAAATTAAGTTTACCGGCCAACTTACCCCCCGAACCGGAACTCGTTAACGGCAAGCATAGGACGTTATGGTGGTAGGAATAGGTAAGGCGGTAGTACCAATCCGGGCGAGTTGCTGGGAAACTCTACCACCTAGTAGGACGTAACATTTTTAGTAACGGTAAGCCTATGCTAGCTTTATACGAGTTGGCTGGCAGGAAGGCAGATGGTCTTTTCTACATAAGAGCCCGGACCAACACGGGGAAAACCCACCAATATTTTAATGGTGTGTTGGTAAGTATTTTATCATCTAAGCTTATTGTCCACGCTGTTTCACATTTGTACTGTGACAGAGACGAACCAGTTTAACTTTACATTGATGTATATTGTGTGTGAGGTGTTTGTTTCTATGAGTTTGGGTGTATGTAATTGTGTTGGTGATTATTTTCAAAATATATTTGTGACTTGTACTGTTACACTTCTTTAATTAATATTGTAGTGAAAGACAATTTTGTTGAATCCATAGTTTTACCTATTCCTGCCCCTATAATGTGTTTCAGTGTCAATCACCGGTCTGGAGGCCAAGGTCGACAATAGACTTTCTCATTCAATAAATAAACATCCTTGGATAAGTTACACCAATTGAATCTAACCCCAAAGTAAGCAAGTTCAAATATACTTATACAAAGAAATATTTAGAAAGATACTTGAATAAATTTAATAACTGCTTGCCCCCGTTTATTGTTTATTTCTTTTTTTCCAAGTAAGCATATAAATATACATTTCTTCGAATGTCACTGTGTATTTTGTCATAATATTTGACTTATTTAAATATTTTGTACAGAAAAATTGCCATTATGTTTAAGCTAATTGTTAAATAACTCTTATCTGTAAACAAGCAAAGCAAAGCAAAACACACTTTTAATACGTTATTTTGGCTAAAGTTATGTACATTATAAATAGGGTCATATTTTTTTTAAGAAAAAGAATCATGGAATAAAATTATTGTTATGACCATAAAAAACTAAACAGGTTAACTTTAACCGAATTTCAATAAAGTAAACGTAGAAAAAGACGTTTAACCTTAAAGAAGCTATGGTTACGGTTGAAATACGTTTTGTTTTAAATTTTATATCCCAAGTTGTAGTCAATTTGAACTTAAACCATGAAAGACGCCCTAAAGTTTTATCGTACAACATAATCGTCTCCTTGCTGTTAATTGTCGCCATTTGGACGTGTCGAGTGGATCATTGGTACAAATAATTTTAGAAAAATATCCTGTCTTAAGGGGCCATATACGCTAAAATATGTCAGCAGTTTACTGTTTTTTTCATACAAAGCAATCATGGATCTTGCTGACAAAATTACACAAGATTAACGTGAATATGCTTTACTAGACTAGTGTTTTCAAAACACGATTCATTTCATTTTACTCGATAAAAAAAATCAAAAAGTTAACCCTTTTTTGAAAGCTTTTGCTTTCTGTCTACTTCAGTTGTGATAATATCTACACCAGATTTAACATAAACATAGATAAGTACTATACCTAAAAGATAAGTGTTTTAGTTTTTATACTTTTTTTCAAATTACTTTTATAGTGTCAAAAATAGTGATTTGTCGCTTAAGACGTTTACTTTAGAGCGCCATTGTTCATAGTAATCATGGAACGGGGGGGCGCGGTGATTGGCTCTTCTGGCTGACTGAGTATGAGGCCTTAAGTGGTGGTAAGGGTTCTATAACACAGATATCTTACTAGTAGAAAAGTTTAGGATGTTATATCATTGAAAGAACTTTACGAAACCCGCTAAAAGTTGACAAAATGTGATTGTATGTACTTACCTTACAAAATCTTAATTTTCTGATTAATAAACATGGACTATCATAGGAGTAAAATTAAGTTGATATTATAGTCTGTATCACATTGTTATAAGGGCTATAATACCAGGTTGAACCTTGGAGTACTTTATACAGTGTTTATTAATAAGTCGGTAAAAGATTATTAGTGCCAAGACTGTGTTGAACATAATATGTTTCAGTCTCCGACATTACTGATTGATGACATGTATTTTTATTAAAGGATATTACGACAAATGAGTGAGTGCATCTCTCTCTCGCTTTGCAATTTTTCAAATGTCCTAAACTTTCGCTTGACCACAAATTACGAAAAATATACAAAAATCGATTTATTCCTTTCCAACGATATTTCTACTCGATTTTTAATAAGGTGTTCCCTTCATTTTAACTCATACCATCAAGTCGTCCTAAAATGTTATGGTTTCCATGCTGTGAATTGTCGCCGTTTGAATTGAGTGTCGGCGGATCATTAAAACAAGTAATTTCACAGGAATTTCTTGTATTAAGTTGGGATCAGGGTTTTATTGTCGCAATAAACATTTGGGCTTATTACGCCTGTATGTTTTAGTGGGTCTATCGTAAAACTAGGAAAGTGATGATCCCTTTTGACCTGACTTATCTTGTTTACCAGACACAAAAAAAATGTCGAGAATTCCGGGCAGCGCAAATCACGTCAAGCAAGTTATTGCGCCTTAAATAGCCCAGCTCTTAAGATGGCCCTTTTGCAATATTTCGTATTTTTTAAAGTTTGAAAGAGTAGACAGTTAAATCAAAAATTACAAATATTGAAAAATACAAAATATTAAAAGTGTTCAAATTATTACTATGTTTCATAAGTTTAAACTCTTTAAAAATACATAATATCTAAAGAGTTCATATTATTACTATGTTTTATTGGTAGTATTTAAAACACTTTAAAAACTATGAAATACTGAAAGAGTTCAAATTATTACAATGTTTCACAGCTTGTCATTTAAACTCTTTAAATATACAAAATACTGAAAATGGCCCATCTTAAGAACTGGCCTATCTTAGGCGCAAATATTCTATTAAAAAAACTAATATGGACCTAAGAATCATGACTTGTCTTTAAAAAAAAAAGATACCTACTATCAAAACGATCGGTTACTATCCGAGTAATAGCGTAACAAAAATACAGAAAAACGTACAGTCGAATTAAGAACCTCCTCTTTTTTGGAGCCGGTTCAAAATAGGCTAACAGTAGATTGAATTAATGACATACCATGATAATAGGTTTAGCATTTAGTTGCGTATCTAGCCACAATTTGGTCTAGAAATTGTTATCAGCTTAATACGTATGGAATGTTTGACAGGAGATATCCATTAGGCGACAGTTTACTTGTTAGTCCATTTAGGCATAAGCTTCATCGGAGCGGCACCGGGATTGCGGTGAGAGGTTATGTGTCACGGGTTTGATTAGATGTGGTCTGATGGACGGAATTTCGGTTCCTATTGGAAGTAATGTCCGTAAGTGAAGGGATTATTGAAAATGGATGTGAACCAGGACTGTAAACGGTACCTGGTGTTTTTATTGTAGTATTTAACTTAATATAAAAGCATAGAAGACGTTGGGCCAATAAGTTGTTGGAACATATCAAATTTCATATCGAACTTACCGCCAACCTTTTACAGGACGGGCTTTATCCGAATTTTTATGTAAAATACAGCAAACAAGCTTAGAGCTGCCCTGGATGTAAGAGAACCGGTGCTTATAGACGCCATAGATGTTAAATGTGCTTCTTTGTCATATGGCCGGGATGTTAGGTCTACCGTCCGTCCGGGTCGGACCGAGATATGACAATGTTATTGTGGCGGAATAGGTAGGGTCGAGAATGCCAAGGTCGAGAATGGTAGGTTGCTGCACAGCACTTGACCACTAGTGGTCTTCTTTGTAGAGATCCGTTTAACCTATGTTCGACTTTTACGAGTTACCAGCAGAAGGTCTCTTCTTCTTCGGAAATGAAGGTAAAGAATGAAATACTTCTTTCTTAAAATAAAAGTAAGTCATATAATTTTCTTAATATGCTAGGTTTGTACCTGATATATATTTAAATAGTAGTACTGTAATATAGGTATGCCTGAAATAAACTTAATTAATTTACCAAATATGTTTACATGATTTACATGAAATCAAATTTTATCAAAAAGATTTGATATTAAAATGTCATTTTCTGTCACTGTATATTCCACCAAAAGAGAGCACTTTCGCAGGAAATATCAAAGAATTTGCATATCTGAGGGCATCTTGAAATATTCCTTTCAACTTCAATACGAATTCTGTCAATTACATTTCAAACGACTCGATTACGACTTGCTCTTAAATTTTTAAAGTTATGTTAGTCAAAGAGCTCGCGTCAATAATGTGAAATCTAACCAAAATAAATGTCAACCCTAATGCTCTGTTATTGGCCTTGTCATAATGTTATAAACAAACTTAATTACAATATACAAAGCATCAGACAACTGAATACGCCTCAGTAGACAGTGACTCTGACAGAGCTTTTACCATGGTATGGTTAAGATTAGTAAGAGAGAAGTAAGAAGATAGATTACGGTAGACAGGGTTAAATTCAAATGTAATTATTAAATGTTTTGGTAATAAATAATTAATCTAGTTATAAATACTTATATTTAAATACTTTTTTTAAATATAAATAATTGGCTTTAACTAAAGGATATGTACCTTATTAAATAACATTTTTTATAAATGTTAAAATATTTGCACACCAAAATATGGTAGAATATGTTGATATACTTAAATATTTTTGTAACATCTAATTTACACACATATTTCCGAAATAAATAATTTTCTTTCTTACGTTCGGTAAGTTACGAGTCGAAATCTTTGACACCTTTGGTCTAAAAATGTGTTTCTATTAGTAACCAATAGAGGCGCTGTTCAATGTTTTCATACAAATAATTTACAGAGACCGTAGCGAGTGTAGTAAACTTAACAAGCTGTAAGATCATGGCAAGAGCCCAAGTTAACTTATTTACACGAGTAGTGTGCGTTAATTATGTTCGAATGTTTCAAGCACGTCTTTATCATGTTGAACCTTCCTAAATTAATATAATTAAGTGTCAGACTTAATTTATTCAAATACAGTCGAAATATAGCTAAAACTATTTTCATGAATTAAATATTTAGACTACTTTCAAACGTTACTTTAATATATAAGGTTAGATCAGGTAATGTAGTTGTTTTAGACATTATAAATATTTTATTCAAATATTAACAAAATAACAAATAACATTATTTATCAATTTATTTATTTATTACTTGTTATTATCTGGATAACTAATCGATAATGTTATATTTAAGGAAGCATAAATTTAATTTCAACAAGAATTGAACCTAAGTAAGCTTTGTCTTTTCCTGACGAGGTACTTAATATTGAAATCTTGTGATTACCGTTCATTACATCGATAGAATAGTGGGGTATATCTTATTGACAGACAATTATATATATTATTTCAACACAAAATATATAAAAAGTATGAAAACCAACTACAAACGTTCGAAAACGGCACACTCACATAAACATGCGCATCGACGAGGTCTCTAAGAGGTTTTCGCGGTGCTGTAGTAAATAGTGTTGCGTTAAGACTTGATGTTGCGTTTTTATTGATTCCGCAATCTTTTTTAAAATGCTACGACGATATTAGCTTTTTGTAGGAAATAACCATTGCGATGAGATGATTTATGTTATTTGTAAATGTGACGAATGATAGTGTAAAAAAACGCAACATGACAACCATGTTGTTTTAATGAAGTGTAGGTAAGTATGTTGACAACTTAGTATTTATACTATTACTATTTTACATTTTTTTTATCGCCTCTGTGGTCTAGCGGTCCGGGTGTTGGACTTGACTGCACGAGGTCCCAGGTTCGAATCCCGGGTCGGCCAACCCAAAATTGGATTTTTCCAATTTTCTAATAAAAAAAATGTTGGTCGGGATTGGAAATGTGCCCAGTTGGCGATAGGCTTGCCACCTATCACATTGTGGGACTTAGTGTCTTCGGCTAGTCGTGGGTGCCCTGGTTGTGCCTCTGCCTACCTCTTCGGGGATATGGGCGTGAAGATACTTTTTTTTTATTATAATTAATAGTTTTAGAATAAATTCACATATTGTAATGACCATAATATATTCTTGTAAGTTAGATATTATTCTTAAATGTTTTTATTCTTAAACTTAAAAAAAATCCCAAGTCGTTGTTAAAAATGTTCACGAGCTCTCGCATTATTTTATACTACCAACTTGCATCGATACATTCAGTTTAAGAGAAAATTCCCAAACCGCTACGTATGGTAATATGTAACGTAATCTGTTCCAACTTTTATGGAGAACTTTAGTTTTACGAGGAACAACGTTTCCATACTTTATTTTTATGTCCAAAATTATGATATTTCTGGCAGTAAATTAATTGTTTTATGTAAATTTACATTCTTGAATCATATTTCTTAATTTACATAACTTAATATTGGTTTGATATTTTCAATAAGTTATAACTGTGGTCACTGTTAACATCTTCGGTATCTTAAGGCAATGTGTTTTATACCATCAGGAAATCTGCTTGTTTGCCTTTTCATGTTATTAAAAAAACATTTACACACATTAAACATTTAGTCGCCTCTGTCGAGCGGTCCGGGTGTTGGACTTGACTGCATGAGGTCTCAAGTTCGAATCCCGGGTCGGCCAACAAAAAGAAAATTGGATTTTTCCAATTTTCTAATAAAAAAAAAATGTTGGTCGGGATTGGAAACGTGCCCGGTTGGCGATAGGCTTGCCACCTATCACATTATGGGACTTAGTATCCTCGGCTAGTCGTGGGTGCCCTGGTTGTGCCTCTGCCTACTTCTTCGGGGATATGGGCGTGAAGATACTTAAAATAACATTTATTGTAGGTATATTAGTGAAAACTTAACAAACTAAATTCTTAAGAAAAGCCGCGATTATTTGCTAGTGCCTGTTTTACTGTCTTTTTAATAAACATAGACTATGGTTAGTGTAAAGTTAAGTTATTAAATATAATGTACTGTCTTAATATTAAAAATGTACAAAAGTACATTAAGGTTCATTATACTGTGACACAGACTATATAAACTTTACTTTTCTCTTACTTTAGCCTATGTTTATTAATAATACAGCTACCGTCGAATTAATAAACATAAACTTAAGTACTTAAAGGTTTGTCTGGAATCATAGTATTAAGTTTAATTCTTACTTTAATCTATTTTTGTTAACAAGATGGAAAAAATATGTTCCTCCATTGTAATCAACATTACACTGAAAACTTTGACAAGACGGTCAAGAGGCTGATGCTCTTTTGATGGTAAGAAGCAACCGAGGCTTTTAGACATTATACATTTAATAGATGAGTTTATGTCCAGTAGCTTGGGGACTTGGCTTAATATGCAAGTCCATTACCTACCATAACTTACCCTCCGAACTAAAACATGACACGGGTGATAATTCTTTAGCACACTTACTAAACTAATTTTAAGTTATCACTATTTTCTTTCAATGAAAGTAATAAAAAGAGACAAAACACGTTTAGCCCTTTCAGATTAGTTTGTACGCGACATTTCTACCGACGTTTGATCTATACCTCTGAAAACGTCGATGAAAAACGGCCTAGTTAACATGTCTAGACTATAAATTTTAAAGAAAAAAAAATCGCCCTAGACAGGATTTAAACCTGTAACCTTTCGTGTCAAGCCGACGAATGCTCTGACCATTTAAGCGTTTGAGGATTTAAGTCTCGTGGCGAAATTTTTAATTCCTTCTTACCCGATGATGATTGATGTCTGAAACTTTCCATGACTTTCGTTCTTATGACATTGTACATTGGGGAAAAGACGCCACATATCTGAAATATGTTTTTTTTATATGTTATAGGAAGGCAAACAAGCAGACGGATTTGCTGATGGTAAGAAATTCACGCCGCCTAGAAACACCAAAGATGGTAATGGTGCGTTGCCAACCTGAGGTCAGGATGTTAGGCCTCAAGCAAAAGTAAGTTTACCGGCTACCTTACCCTCCGAACCGGAACACGTCATGACGTTATGGCGGTAGGAATAGGTAAGGCGGTGGTACCAATCCGGGCGAGTCGCTGCGAAACTCTACCACCTAGTCAGATGTCACGGTGTTAGTGACGATAAGCCTGTGCTCGCCTTTTACAAGCTGCCTGGCAAGAAAGGCAGATGGTCTATTCTGCAAAGGAGCCCGGACTAACACGGGGAAAACGGGTTTAGTGAGTGCCTAGTGGAATTATTACTATTGTTAATTATAGAGATCCTCTTCATCATTAGATCATATACCTTACATTGGAACTTGTTATCTTCATTATTCATTTAACCTATGTTCGCCTCTTACGAATTGCCAGGCAGAGGC
>NJDD01003182.1:58786-69932 GCA_002245505.1 Calephelis nemesis
ACCTAATAGATGATCTAGTCAAAACCGTTGATCGCGTGTTTATAAATATCACCGAGATATAACCCCTAATGGAATTTACCTGTTACAATCAAAGAGAATATAAATAAAGTAGAATTAAAATTATATCCGTCTAGTAATGGATCTATTAGTCGAACGTCAGTTAGACATTACGTATGGAACAGGAATGTGCTTTAAATAACTTTTCCAAATTGTAATAATGGCTGCTCCGTTATTCCTTGTAGAAAATGGATGTATATTTTCAATTTTCGAATGAAATAACGTTGCTGGGATTAGATATGTACCCGGTTAGCGATAGGTTTGCCACCTACACCCGTACAACACAGTGTACACCCATACAATTCTGTCAAATTAAAATGACTTAATTCGGCATTAACTATTCTGTTATGGGGATGTACCAAAAAGACCAATATACAGTGTATACAAAGGTTTCAAAACAAAGTGCTTAGAAATATTGCAAATGCACCCTGGTACATTAGAAATGATGACCTCCATCGAGATCTCAAAGTGGAGTTTGTCAGTGACGTTATAAAAAAAAGTGCAGAAGCTCATCACCATAGACTTCACCATCATGTGAACATCGAGGCAATCCAGCTCCTCGATATCACAGGTACAATGAGAAGGCTGAAAAGGACAAAGCCATATGAACTAGTGTAGTGTTGTGTAGATTCACAAAGTGCTAGTGCCAAAATCAAGTGACAGTGTTTTAAGTTCAAGATACCAATAGAACTTAAGTTTAGAGACACTAAGTAAAAGTTGATGGACTTATACTTAGAGACTGTAACTTAGAAGATTAAGAGAAATTATAATTACTCATTAGTTTATAGACTAGATCGTAATGTCGAAGAAGATGCTCAGTAGAGCTTCTTATGGAGAAAAAAAAAAAACTATTCTGTTCCCCCCCAAAATCACTTAATATTTTGAGGGAATGTGATCAAAATTACCTTTCCAAATTATTTTAATAGTGTTGTCATCCAAAATAATTAATGTTTGAAAAATGCATGTTTTTTAATCGACTCCCAAAAGAAGGAAGTTATCAAATCTTTGTTTCAAACAATAACAAAATAATTTTAATAGTTCTTTTGTCATGATTACAAGGTTGCTCCATATACCATTTTAATCAAGATCCAGCAAGAGATTATTGAGTTGTATTTTGTAAAGAAATGCATTTTTTGTGCAAGTATTTTTATTTTTGATGACGTGTTTGAAAATGATGTATTTTTTTGTAGTTTTGCTGCGCTTAAATCATGTTAAAGAAATAATATATAAGAATAGCTTGAATTGGCAAAATAAATATGACAACAACCATATAAGTATATGTTGTTTTTGCAAAAAGTTTATGCGTAAGTTCAAAAAACCTCTTCGTCAACCACCACCACACTTGTATGGGGGGGTATGAAAAATAGATATTGGCCGTTTCTCAGACCTATATATCAAATATCAATACGCTCACAAAATTTCATGAGAATCGGTCAAGCCGTTTCTGAGGAGTTCAATCATGCACACCGTGACACGAGAATCTTATATATTAGATTAGTAATGCATCGTTACTTTTAGACAAATTAATATATTAGTACCTGGATGACCGAGCTTTGCCCGGTATTTGTTTTTTTTATAAATTGTGTTTTTTGGAAATTATATTTAAGTACGAAAATTTAAACAGTCTAACCTCAAAGCAAACAATCATTGACTTCGTTACTTAACAACGGACTTCGTTACTTAACAACAACAACAAAACACGAATATGACATTTTCTAAAAATGATTCCTAGCTAGATCGATTTATCGCCCCCGAAACCCCCTATATACTAAATTTCATGAAAATCGTTGGAGCCGATTCCGAGATTCCAATTATATATATATATACAAGAATTGCTCGTTTAAAGGTATAAGATATAATAAATATTATAGGAACCAGGTATCATAAATACAGACAATTAGTACCTAGGGGCGTACATTCATTATTAGTTTAGTTATTTCTTTTGACAAATTGTTTAATATCGCTGCAGATAGAATTTATGGCTAAAACAAGCTTATTGGCTTAAATAATGTAGACAGCCTGTGAATTGGTAACTGTAGTATAAACTAGCTGTTGCCCACGGCTTCACCTAAAATATCGGTTCGTATCTGTGAAAACGGAACGTATTCGTATGCATTTACATTTTTATATAGTACTCATATCAGTAGATACATATTTTCTTTTTTATGATACATAGGTAAAAGACAACCGCCGCCTAAAGACCTCACAGTTGAGATACTCGCGTCCAGGTCGCTGTATTATGGTCTAGTGTGAAAACCTACTGGCTACTTTACCCACCGGACCAGAATTCTACCACCAGTAATGACTAATGATCCATTTAACTTATGCTTGCATCTAAGCCTTTAACGCCAAATTAAATGCCAGGCAGAACAGCAGATGGTGTATTCTCGACGGTGTCAGTGCAGGACATTGTATCTGCAAGTTTTAGTCAAAATATGTTTTTAGTGAAAGTGATTGATTTGGAATCGGGATACTTAGTCCTCATCCAGTGATGAAAGAAGTTACTGGTTTTTAAGTATACATAGAAAAAGTAAATTAAAGTGTTTCTCTGCGAGATATGATCTGTAATTCGGTGATCCGCAAGAGAACGAGAGCAACCGACATAGTCCAGAGACTTTGTATCCATTCCCTCACCGGAGGACGTAGTGTTGGACCCGGTGGACAGATGACCTGCTCAGAGTTGCGGGAAGTCGCTGGATACAAGCGGCTGGTGACCGTGACTTGTGTCGCTCTTTGGGGGAGGCCTATGTCCTCCAGGCGTGTCCTCAGTTTACTTCCTCCGGCTGATGATGATAATGATGAGAAAAAGTAAAAGCAAACTAACTGGTTTCAAATTCTCATCCCATCTAAGAAAGTTTTTCTTATCTCCAGTTGTTTTTTTTTGCATTTAAAAGGACCTGCACTGACGCCGACGACATAGAACACGGACCAATTCAAACTAAGCTCTACATATTTGATTTAATTCCAGGATCACAAAGACCCCTTGGGAATAGTTGTGTAATATTTTTAGTGCGTCTAACGAAGGGTTAACGACTCACCCACAAAACCTTGTTCAGAAGTAATTAAAACGAAAATTACAAGTAAAATATTTTAAAATTACCGTCTGCCGCCACGTCAGGGCTTATCCCACGATTATGCAAAACAGCCTTAATCGTATTAAGAGTCTCGCTCCGTACCCATTACGCGTTGGAAATGTGTTTGACGCGTAATTTCATTATTTTATTGCGTTAGAAATGAATTTTGGTGGAGTTTTGTCTAGAATTTTATTAAGTCCAAATTTGAAGGCGAGCTTCCTGCGTTCTTTTTTTTTGAAGTGAAAACGTCTTTTGGAATGGGTACAAAATTCTAAACTCGCGTCAGGACACGTGACCTGGGGCCCTACCATGAACGCTTAAAGCAGTATTGTTTCCATCTTGCTAATTGTCTGCCTTTATAAGCAACTTTATGGTATACGTCATAAGGTTGTCTTTCTCGACTGTCAATTAGTATTGTTGAAATAGTACTGTTTTAAGAGCTTATGGTAACCCCCCTTATTGAAAATTCGTAAGACGGAGTAGGACTCTTGCGCGAATGTTCGTGTTGTCATGTTTGTGTACGATAGCGCAATGAATGAATATTGTATTCTACCACATAAATGATAGTACTTTCACACTGATAATTAAAGCAATTCGTGCAAAATTATTCCTCAAAAATGCACAACGTTAATATTTAAGTTTTTACTTCTGCCGGCACTCCCGGAGTGCAACCCGTCGTTTTTTTTGTTGCCGTTACAATGTCACTCGTCACAATGCTTTTTCTGTCCCATTTTTTGCCGTTTGCTTACAGAACTTTAAATAAGATTATGCCATGAAGTTGGTCTCGCAGTCTTTCGCTATTAACTTTTGTGGTCGAGGAACAAATATTGCATCTGAGCCTTTACCATGAGTTAGTACAGATTACGTTCGGTAAGTTACGTGTCGAAATCTATGACACTTTTGGTCTAAAAATGTGTTTCTCTTAGTCACCACCAGAGGCGTTGTTTAAAGTTTTCATACAAATAATTGACAGAGACGGTAGCGAGTATAGTAAAGTTGAGAAGGCGTAAACGTAAAGGGCTCAGGGCAACCGTGGTTACCACCGATTTTTAGTACGAATTGTCTTACCTTAATACGCTTAATCTAATAATAGTGATAAGCAATAAGTTTTCATTTCATCATTGATTCAATAAAACACGTAGCGATAGGTAAGTTTATCAACCTTATCCTACCTTTCTACGCCTGGCAAGATAACACATTGGATAGATAGCCTTTATTTTGCTAATTCCGCGTAAGGTGTAAGCAGTATTATTGATGTGGCGAGAAGTCTTTCAAATGACACAGAATGATACAAGCCTACCTAACGTTCCCACAGCCCACCACCGTGACTAGACTACGACATAAGTAAGAGTTCGGGAGACATATATATAACTAGCTGACCCAGCAAACTTCGAATCGCGTGACATTAATGCATCGACAGTAGCGCAGTCTGTCGGATCCGATGTGAAACATTCCAAAATCAACAACTACTTATTATTAAAAAATAATAAAAAAAAACATTTTCCGGTGGACCAAATTGTGAATCTAAACCATTCTCGAATTCCCTAGAATACATACAAAAAGTTTTATCGACATCGGTCCAGTCGTCTAGAAGGAGTTCAGTGACATACACACTCACAAGAATTATATATATAAAGATATACGGATTTCCGCAGAGTAACGCCTGATTCTATAAAATTACAGTAGTACTATTTAAATCTATATTCGTCAAGCTTCGGAAATCTGAATGTATTTTAAAGATATATCTATATAGAGTTTTTATTACACATAATTAATCATTTCGCTTAAATTTAAATTAGGTCAGCCAATTTAAAAATAAAAATATAAAGTGCAAAAAGAGTAAGTAGTGTAAATCCGAAGCGCATATTTAATAAGTAGTACTGTAAACGTGGATTACTTAAATGAGAAACTTGAAAAAATAATTAGAAGAGCCCGTGCGTGATTTCAAAAGACAACTTATTTCTGATATGTCAATACAGATATTATCAAATATACATTGTGGCTTAAGAAATATATACATATCTTACCTGATTATGTAAAAACGTATGTCTGAAAAACCAAAAGCCTCAACAGAATACCACCATAAGCAGTGTTTTAAGAGAATCATTAGACGAGGTTCGGTAGCAAAGTACACGCCAAAAAGCCTTTTTAACATAATCCCCGCAAGCGACTCTCAGATGGTATGTGAGTCGCATAACGACGAGGGGAACTGGAAGTGGGGAACAGGAACCCGGAAATGGGATACGTTTTCTAATGTTTCCTTAAAACATGTGAACTGCACTAGTATGAAGGCTTTACAATCGAGAGCTGGAAAAATGATAAAATGTTTCTGGAAATATGTATTAGGGAAGAAGGCGGAAATTTGTCATGTAAGCGATTGTCATCTCGTGAGAATTGTCAGATTAGTTTGACAAGCGGCGCGTTACGGTTTGGTGTATGTATGGAAAGTAAATTCTTTCATCAAGTTAAGTTAACGAAAATCTGTAAAACTTAGTTTTAATATGCTTTTGAAAAGTAAACTAAGTGTACGTGTAAAGTATGTAACAGTAGAATTAAACCAAGTGCCGAAGATAAAGAGTATAAATTTTAAAATCTCTAATTACAACAAGTAATTTCTGGGTTTGGTATTTAACCCTGAGTTACCTTCTAGCTATTACATCACTGTATTGGGTTGTTTAACTCATTATACTATTTAACCCAGGAAATTGCAAGCGGCCCTAATAATCCTTTATTTTTAATAAATCCTGTTAAGGCCCCACACTTAGTCAGCCAGAAGAGCCAATGGCCACACTCCCCCGCTCCATGATTACTATGAAATATTGCGCTCTAAAGTAAATGTCTTAAGCGACAAATCACTATTTTTGACACTATAAAAGTAATTTGAAAAAAAGTATAAAAGCTGAAATACTTATCTTTTAGGCATAGTACTTATCTATGTTCTTGTTAAATCTGGTGTCGATATTTTCATAAAAATTGAAGTAGACAGTTGGGTTTTGCTTATTAGAAAGGGTTAACTTTTTGATTTTTTTCTATCGAGCAAAGTGAAAAGAATCGTGTTTTGGAAACACTAGTCTTATAAAGCATATTAATGTTAATCTTGTGTATTTTTGCCACCAAGATCCGTGATTGCTTTGTATAAAAAAAACATTATATTGCTGACGTATTTTAGCATACATGGACCCTTAATATTATAAATGTGAAAATTTGTATATTTGTTTGTTTGATACTTCTTTACGCGAAAACCGCTGAACCGATTTTCATCAACGGAGGATGTATAGGAAACCAGACAGGTTTGTCAGGAGCGTGAAGTATGGCACTCGATACTCTCTACCTACAGATAAAGGACTTGACGTGAAGATATGTATGTATGTCTGTAAAGTAAAGCTTTTAAACCGTAACATCTCAATTGCGAGCACTGACGCTGTAGCAGTAGCGAAGGTAAAAACAAAAAAAAATATAACGCTACGGAACAGTTTCTTCAGAAATAATTTTCCTTGGCAAAATTTTCACACCAATTTTATTTGAATGTTTTGTACGAGAGTTCCACAGAATTTTCTCAATTAACAATTATAGCTGTCTCGGGAGATTTAAGAAGGGAAAACCTAATCTTTTTGTGTTGAATTATATACAACAGGGCTTATAAATGATAAACAAGTTTTGAAAGAAAAAAATAGAGATTTGCTTTTTGCTGCATGTACTCGTATGAACAGTTTTACATATTCTCATGTTAATATCGATGAATACAAAACTAAGGAAAGTGAAATTAAAATAAAAGCTTAGTTTGACTACGAACATTAATATGTTTTGTAACAATTCTTATACCACATAGGTATTTTATTTAGCTTAAAAATATTCGCAGTTGGCAAGAAATTAATAAAATAGGAGTACTTTCATAGGCGCAACAAATTTAGGCTCTTGGAAAACTTACGCAACGGGTTAAGCCTAATATGATCTCTTACGCCGCGTTCCCTAAAGAAGTATAAATTCAAGAAATAGCCGTTCGTGTTAATTTTTTTTTAAAAACCACACATCTTCACACCCGTATTACCGAAGAGGTAGACAGTGTATAAATTAAATATAACAATGACATACTTATTTATTACATAAAACATATTACCATTCGGGCACTTCCCAATCGGTGTTGTTTAGTAGAAAATTGAGAAAAAGAGGTAGCCCGACCGAGGAATCGAACCTGGGACCTTATGTAGCCGTCCCTAACACCGGGTCACCAGACCACACATATGATCTGTAGGTATTGTTTTTAAATTTATGGGAAGCGTTCTAAAATTTGTAATTGCTATAGTACATAGAAATTTTGCCATAATCTTAAGCTGTAAAAATTTTCACAATACCCTCGATAAAACGTAATGTTGCTAGGAATATTTTCGATCACGTCTGATTTTAAACAAAATAATCCATATTGAAATCGGTCCATCCTTTCAAAAATTATGATGCCTCAGACGCAGACACATAAATCTTATGACACCCTTTTTCTATCGGGGGTATATAAGCGACAAAAAGCACACTCAATAGCCAAGGCCTGCAGTATAAATAGACTGTATTCTAAGCGTATTCGAGTCGAGAGCCCTGGACTTGCAAAGCGCTGGTATAATTGGAGCAGTACCTCTTACCCGAGCTGACAACTTGACAGAACGTGCCCGCGCTATGTTTGTTTGATATTAAATTTCAACGGATACTGCCCAAGTGTCCAGATAAATTGAGGTGCTGCTAATTTTAACGCCGTGCCGCTGGAGTGTCTTGGATGGAGCTATTTTCGTATAATTGATAACTGTATATAAAACCCGACGGATATAGAGGGGTTAAGTGGGGGACCGATTTCGATGCGGATTTTTGTTTGAAAACCTCCGTGATCTAGATGGTTTTTACATTTATTACCAGGTATTTTCGAGAGCTATTGAAACTTTTTAATTTTAGAAGTATTTTTGTCATTTCAAGTTTCAGCCTGTTGATTTGGTGTAATAGAATAGGCTATCTTTTTATCTGGCAGCTTGTAACAGGCGAGAATTAGTTCAATGAGTACAACATTCAACCCATCGTCTAACTTGAATAACTGCAGCATTGGGTGGTTGAGTACTGATTTATTAATAAACAAAGACTAAAGTATGAGTAAAGTTAAGCTGATATTTTTTTTTTATTAAAGACTAAAATACTAGGTTGAACCTTTTAATATTAAGTTTAATATTTATTAATAAGATGGTTTAAATGTAATATTGACAAGAAGTTAATTATTAATTTATGAAGGTAATATAAATATTACATTACTCACATGCTTGTTCAATAATTGTAGTTTTTATTATCTTCTCTATGCCCATATCCCCGAACAGGTAGGCAGAGGCACAACCAGGGCACTCAACACTAGCCGAAGACACTAAGTCCCACAAAGTGATAGGTGGCAAGCCTATCGCCAAACGGGCACATATGCAATTCCGGGCCACGTTACCTTTATAATAAAATTGAAAACAAACAATTTTTGTACATGTGTTGCTTTTGCATTAAAGGATTCCTGGTTTAGGGTTGCCATAATAATATCTATTTTATATTTTTTTCGAAGGCAAACCATTGTATATAGACTTCGCCTATATACATCGGAAGTGTTATTTTATTTTACAAACATGATGTTAGAATTTACATTTTATTTGCGTATGTAAGTCTCCTTGCTATACAACCTTCTAAACCGGAATACGATAGTGGCAAGAAACAAAATTACTGAATTAATCCAGAAATCTAAATTAAACGACGCGTAGTCGATAAATGTACAAGAATTATTGACTTAGTTTCGCAAGTAGGAAATAAATTGGATATTTGAGTTTTACGGAGCGATCGTAAACCCCTCTTTAAAGTATATATTCTCGGATCTATAAAGCTGCATTGCTTAATTATATTAGTGTTTCTCATAAACTCTTCGCGATAAACCTAGTTTAGTTGACCGATATTTAAAAAGCTGGGACTAACAGACGCCTTAATTATTTTATAGGGTAATATTGCTGTACAGTTTACGCCAATCACGTTACGGGTTACGTGGATAGTAATAATGATAATATCTACATATTAATACGTAAAGCAAAAACTTTGGACCCCTTTTTAAGAAAATTGCGCTGACGGAGAAGCATGAAATTTGGCACACTCATAGATTATGTGTAGGAGAAGCGCAGAACGCTAACATTTGTTAATGATAATGTTTATAAAGTGCATTCAAAAAATAAAACATTACATATACTACCATGCATGTGACACACACAAAAATAAATATATTGATAACGATAAAAGATCACAGATGGTGCACCATAAGTTTATGGTGCACCATCTGTGGTGGTACTATATGGTGGGATACAATGGTCTTGAAAAAAGTCTTTAGAAATGAAGATAGCGTTCTTATATTAACAAGATATTAAAATTTATTATGGTCAAATTTCGACCAATGGGCGACCACTAGTAATAACAAATATCCCTGGACAAGTCACATAAATTGAATCTAACCCCAAAGTAAGCAAATTATGTGCTTGTGTTATGGGTGTTAGTCAACGATACTAATACATAGCAAATTTACTTAAATAGATACCAGAACAAATTTAATAAATACGAAAAGAACCGGATTTTTTTGCTTATTAGGTCTACAAAACTGAGATATAACTTTTATAATACATATTAAATTAATCCTTATGAAATAAACATTTTCTAAGCTGACCTCTTCTAGATGTAAACACAGCATGATAAATAAATGGATAACAAAAAAAAATACGTATTACAATAATCTAAGCAGCGACTGGTTTAGTTTGGTACCGTTCTTAACCCTAATGGAAATGCAGACATTTAAATGTTTATCACACAAATGCCTGCCCCTGTCGGGAATCTAACCCGAACCTCGCGGTTGGCCGATGTAGTTATTATTATTTTTTTATAACATTGGAAGGCAAACAAGCAGACGGATTTCCTGATGGTAAGAAATTCTCGCCGCCTAGAGACACCAAAGGTGGTAATGGTGCGTTGCCAACCAGAGGCCGGGATATTAGGCCTCAAGCAAAAGTAAGTTAACCGGCTACCTTACCCTCCGAACCGGAACACGTCATGACGTTATGGCGGTAGGAATAGACAAGGCGGTGGTACCAATCCGGGTGAGTCGCTGCGAAACTCTACCACCTAGTAAAGCCTAGTTAGGCGTATACGCTAGCCACTCGACCGACGAGGCGGTGTTTTTCTCATAGCTCTAATAACACAGTTGGGATATTTTAACACTACATCAGGCAACACCGGGTCGTTTGTTAATCTGTGAGTCCATATTATTTTGTCGGCTTTAGGTGGTAAATATGGCAAAATTCAAATTGTACTATTTCTTCTTCATTTATCGCTCTATGGTCTTGCCGCTAGTGGTTTGTTGTTATAGTTGGTTGTTGATTATAGGATGTCCTAGGTTTGATTCCCTGTCTAGCAACAAAAGAAAATGTGTTTTTTTTTTTAAATTCATAATCTAAATAACTTTGCTTGAGTTGGATATTATGTTTGGCAGAAGGTTTGCCACCCATACACATTGTGAGACTCGGTGACTTGGTTGCTCTTCGGCCGACTTCTTCGGGTATACGAGCATAAAGATACGTCTGCTATTGTACCTACTTCATTCAGCTTGTTGAGTTTAGACATACTCTATATTTTTAATTGTTGAAGTGGTTATTTCCAAGAAACAAAAAAAAAACTGAAACGCGAACAAAGCGTCTAATAAAATAAATATTAGCCCAGTGGTAATAGATTTTGATTCTTAAATAAACACAACGTGAGTCAGATCAAAATCTAATTTGAAACCATATAAAGGTCTGCAAAAACACAATTGGATACGTGCTAGTAAAAAATAATTATAATAAAAACCTGACCGCCATTGTGTCTTTGTTCTTAGACTTCATGAAATCTAACCGACATCAAATGATACCACTGATCACTGCATTTTATGAACAGTATATTTTTTGCCTTCATTCATACATACGCTAGTCAGTTTATTACTTTAA
>NJDD01003182.1:74357-100120 GCA_002245505.1 Calephelis nemesis
CCAAGTTTGCGGGCAACAAAATAATTGCAACCGCGGCGGCTGTGGGACCGCAAAAATGACGGGTCTCGAAGAATTTTGAAACAAAACCGCATAACCGCGATGCGCGTAAAAATCGCTCCGTGAGTTCTGTGAACATTGAAGTTATGGCGGCAAAAATAGGTTCATGCCAAACGCTGCGCCGATTCGACTCCACAAAGATCTCTCCAATCGGCTTTAGCACGGAAAGGTAACAGACAGATATAGACAGTCATGAGTCATGATATTTATTGTCCTTGACGTAACTTGAAAAATTATAAGTCGTTCCGTTTTGATATTACGTATGCTCTATGGGCTTAAGATCCTAGCGTTCAGCCTAAAGTTACCAACGTACTACCACCTTTGGTGTGCCTAAGAATAAGTTTAAGCATCATCCAGACGGTTGTAATCACGCCCCCAATCACGTTTTCCACAAAAGTGACCTAAACCAATATTTTTAACCAATGGCTTAATCCGTGTGTTAATCCTGTAGAATAAGTTTTAATTAAAATATCAGATCCTATAGTTAGTTACTCATTTATAAATATATAAAATTATAAATAAACTGTGAATATCACCTAGGTCTCCCCGTACTTTTCATCTGACTTTGTTTCCACATGACCTAATCAACGGAGCATCCCTTTTCTCATTTTACACTAACACTTTCTTTCAATGCTATGTTTTCTTAGATCTCGTTGTTGAAAATGCGACCAAATCTTTCAATACTATGTTCTCTTAGATCTCGTTGTTGCAAATGCGATTGGCAACCGACCTAATCCCTCGGCGATTTGTTTCGATAGTATCTGACATCAGCATGTTCATATGTAAAGAGAATGTAAAGCTGCTAAGCAGGTCTGTATGAATTATGACAATTGATACTCGATACTCTGCCTATCACGCAAGGGATTAGGCCTTAAGATATGAAGTTATGTTAAACAATGAATCATTTTTGTATCCCAAAATTCGTTTTCGTTAATTACCCAGAATATTTAATGGTAATGCTGATTTATATAGAGATATAATCTCTGGTGTGTCGGTTAATAAGCTTTACTGTACCATAATCTATATATAATGGGTTCACATGTCTTGATCGTAATTATCTTTGGTAACAGTTTTCGACCATATTTTATGGTACACTGATCTCCGGATGGTACAAGTTATAAGAGGCGCGACATTTACAGAGCTTCGACTTGCTGTAATCAGTATCCAATTTGATCACTGGCCTATACTTAGCACTATACGGTTTTATGTTAGTTAGCCTTTAAACTTCCTCAAGAGTTGAAAAAAAATGCATAATTGTTTTTTTTAATTTGATCGCTAGTTTCAGAGAAATTGAAACAAGCAAAAATATTAAATTCTTCTCATTGTTCTATGCTCGAGAGCTTTATGTGTTTATAAAAAAAACAAAAATAACGAGAACTTTTTTCTTGTAATGACTTTATATTTTTGTTTACTTGTATGTATCTATTTTATTTTTCGCCAATTAAAGAAGTAATTTATGCCATGGAGCTGATTTTTTCTGTGTACGTATAGCAGTCATAGTTAAAATCTTATTAGTATTTTACTAAAATCAGCCATGTAGACAGTATAACTGTAAATGAATTACGAGTATTGACTTTGATTACGTGCTTTTTTGCCTCTTTGCGCTTACTAGTTCATAATCATGACAATTTATTAATGAATCAATTTATTGTTTCAGGTAATCCTCGTTTGTCATATGGGAGCAGAACTCAAGCATCGTTGTGATACTCAAAGTAATAAAAAAACTTGCTTAATAATAACCGGCAGCAAGCAAAAGTTATGTTATGCACAGACACGGGCTTATTTTTGTATGTATATGCAAGAATCTTCGTGACCTCATCTGCAAATAAATTAATCACTAATGTGATTAAGGTGTTATTAACACTATCTCAATAGCCAAATCATTCTTGGATATATAACATTAAAAAAAGCACATGGTAAACCGTGCGCCAACTAGGCACCTATCTAATTTTGTACAACGTTTTTATTAGATAATTAGAAAAACTTTGTTGCCCGACTCGTTAATCAAACACGGGACCTCATGAATCAAGTCAAGTTTGGACTACTACACCAGTGAGGATAATAGAATAATTGTGCAGTCAGGTTTTATTTCTTATTAACACGCTATATCCTATGCCTTAATGACCGTCACGATCTATGTAGGTGGAGCTTAATGCGTTTCAGAGGAGGGCGTGGAGGCAATGCCGGTTTTGATTAGATTCCTACCGCTTTTTTAATCTCCATTGTTGCTTCGGATTTTAGTTTTTATGGCGGCGGAATTCGTTATACGATACTGCCATTAATACTCTATTGATTGAATTCATATTTATGACTGAGTATAGTCGGAATAGTCACCTGCTAGTCTTTTTTTCTGGGTTGCTTAGCGTACACCAGGTTGGGCTATGTTGGGTCTTACTTAAAAAAAACTGAAAAATGGTAATGTTCTAAATAATGTGGTTGTAAAAATTGTAGCGTCTCTAAAACTGGTTTCTTGGTTTATTTCTTCAATACAAGTGGGAGTATGAGATGGTCTGATCAACATTATACATAGAAGGGAATTGTTCGGGTTTTACATATTTTTATTCAGTTGTGTTTACTCGTATATATTTATACAAAATCTATATATCTGTAAAATATGTTCACGCCCATATTCCCGTAAAGGTAGGTTGTGTGTATCAACAAACGGGCACCCGGAGAACGTTGTTTTTACTGCAAAATCGAAACAGCACATTTTTTTGTTGCTTAACCTGCGATTAACCCTTGGAACCTCATTAAGTAAGATCCCTCGTCGGACCGCTAGAACACAGCTAGTTGCTAGATCTTGATTTCTATTAACTAAAATACATGGCATTTTACTGAATAGGTGTACTTCACCTGACCTGCTCTTCAAAGTCAGACGCTTCAATTTGACAACGTTTACCGAAGATTAACTCAAACTAATTTCTAATTCACTTGTTTGTTTTTTTAGTGGCTAATGTGTTACCGATCTCGCGGTTTTTATAACTTTACCGTACATTCCTAATTGGCTTAATAGTATGATCTTATTCATATTTTTAAATAAAGAAACATCATCAGGGCTAGAGCTTAACTTAAAGTTAAGTTCTAGCCCTGATGATGCTGTCATAAGCGAAACCGGTAGGCTATTTATAAAATAATAAAGTAATCGCCTCTGTGGTCTAGCGGTTCAGTTCCTGGACTTGACTGCATGAGGTCCCGGGTTCGAATCCCGGGTCGGGCAACAAAAAGAAAATTGGGTTTTTCCAATTTTCTAATAAAAAAAATGTTGCTCGGGATAGGGTATGTGCCCGGTTGGCGATAGGCTTGCCACTTATCACATTGTGGGATTTAGTATCTTCGGCTAGTCGTGGGTGCCCTGGTTGTGCCTCTGCCTACTTCTTCGGGGATATGGGCGTGCAGATACTTTAATAAAGTATAAGTGATACGTAAAACAGTACAAGTGTTTCTTCATTTAAAAATATCAATATATGGAAGTTTTACCAAGCGCCGACGATGGAAAATATCAAAAGTACGATCTTAAATCGTGTCTACTTCGAGGAGTACTCCAAGTTAGTTTTGAACCTGACAACCAGTCTTTGCGCCAAAATTATCAAATTCCACCTACAACATTCATACACGGCAATGTTGTAGATATTCTTTGACCTATACCTACTATGTTTTCGAGAAAGCAGTTGCTGGTGGCGGTTTTTCCATAACAAAAAGACTTTGATCTTCAGAGAATAGGGAACGTAGCTGACAGATGTCTGGTATCGCAATGATTCTTTGTGGATGGGTTTGACCACTTACCATCATAGTAACTGTTAAAAGAGGGGATTGTAAAAATTGTTTGTAGTTTGACAGAACATTATGTTGTTTGCCAAATTACTCGTATCAGTTCATAACAAAGCATTTAAACTTCAATGTCTTATGGCTTAAAATATCTGTATGTAACGCTTTCATGACTAAACCGATTGTAATGAAATTTGATATACATACAGTTTAAATAAGGACTTCTTTTTCCCCAAAGGAATATATTAGGGATGAAATTTTGTATGAAAATCATGTTGTAGTTAACCAAAGCCGCTGTTCCAATTGACAATTCTTGTATGCCGACGAAGTCGCAGGTAAACAGTTAAATCATATTTAGCTTAAACAATCAACCTTTGTAGAAAACTAGCGGCCCGCCCTTGCTTCGCACGGTTATGAAATATACATACAAACCTTCCTCTTCAATCACTTTATCTAAAAAAACCGCATTAAAATCTGTTGCATAGTTTTACAGATTTAAGCATACAAAGGGCCATAGGAACAGAGGAAGTGACTTTTTTTATAATATGTACTGATTATCACGTCTTTTTCAAAGCTGACTGTACATTTAATATCTATCGTTGCTATATTTTTTAAATTTTATATTACGATATTTAAATTTTCACTAACGTTTTCATCCACTTCGCAGAGTCATGTTAACTTTAACACAAATATAAAATTCAGTCGTAAAATCAGCTGCTAGTAGCATTTTTATTAATACGCAAGTAAGTACTTTGTAGCCTATTTTGCCATCCTATTATTAATATTATAAATGCGAAAGTTTGTATGTATGGATGTATGGATGTTTGTTACTCTTTCACGCAAAAACTACAAAGCCGATTACGATGAAATTTGGTATGTATGTAGCTGAAGACCCAGAATAACATATAGGCTACTTTTTATTCCGGAGTTCCCGCGGGATTGGGACTTACGCGGGTGAAACCGCGGAGCGCAGCTAGTTTTTATAAAATTTGAATTTAAGAAACAAGTAAATGGATTTCTCAATGGTTAGAAATATTTACCTTTGGCGTAAATAAAATATATTTTTTTATAATAAAGGAAGGCAAACTAGCAGACGGATTTCCTGATGGTAAGAAATTGACTCTGCCTAGAGACATCAATTTTTGGAGGTAATGGTGCGTTGCCAACCTGAGGCGGGGATGTTAGGCCTCGAGCGAAAATAAGTTTACCGGCTACCTTGCCCTTCGAACCAGAACACGTCAACGGCAAGCGTTGGACGTTATGGCGGCAGGAATAAGTAAGGCGTTGCAATAGTGATTGCTAGTTTTTTTTTTTAATTTCTATTTAAAAGTTTCTTTTTTCTATCTAAAAAGTGTATTTTATCTAAAACGTCTTTATTGCCACCCACACAGAGAGACGTGAGTTATCAACCGTATTTTAAGTCTCGCATTCTTTACTTCTTATTTTGAAATATCTTCGGGCCCGCATCAACGGCTAAGTAGACAGAGATATAACCAGGGCATTCACTATAAATGAAGCTATTTTGTAAATGTGCTATAGCCTGTTTTTTTAATCTCAGAGACGACATTGATATTAGTAATGTTGTCAGTTTTTTTGCGATTCGTAAATAGTGAAGTGCCATTATCGGAAGTTATTAAAGTATCTTCACGCCCATATCCCCGAAGAGGTGGGCAGAGGCACAACCTGGGCACCCCGGACTAGCCGAAGATACTAAGTCCCACAATAGGTGGCAAGCCTATCGCCAACCGGACACATTTCCAATCTCAACATTTTTTTTTAATTAGAAAATTGGAAAAATCCAATTTTAGGTTGGCCGACCCGGGATTCGAACCCGGGACCTCCTGCAGTCAAGTCCAACACCCGGACCGCTAGACCACAGAGGCGACAGACAGACAGAGGAAATTGTTAATAAAATCTATTACCGATTTTTATGACATACGGTGATAAATGTGAACTCGCGTATTTGAAACGAAATACTTCCAAATTAATATGTTATACTCATATTACGTATGAATATATAAATTTCGCTATTTATATTTTCACAAAATCTTATAAAAAATGATACCTGTTTTTAGTACATACTTATTTTATTTTTAAATACATTTTTAAAATTTTATTTTATTATTTATCCAGATAATGACTCAAAAACGCAATTAAAAAATGTGGCTTATAGATACCATAGATGTTACAGTGCGTCGATTTCGTGCGGCCAGGATGTAAGGGCAACTGCCGGCTACCTTACGCTCCAGATTGGAACATAATCCAGTCACTATGACGACAGGAATAGGTTAAGCGGTGGATCCCTACCCTGATAGTTTTTTGCGCAGTAGTCTTTTTGGTGCGATCAACATTTTAACCAGTGCTCGCCTCTTACTGGCTACCTGGCAGAGAGGCAGACAGTTCCACTCAGTAGACCCGAACTAACGGGATGAGTCACGAAGAACCGTCCGCGTGGAATTTAACAAAGAAGTTATTTTTATGCCAAAAAGGCTATTATACGGTCTCAGAGTATTTGGAAGATGAATATGCTTGGGGATAGAGGTTTCAATCTCCCACTGCAATTTATAATTTTTTTACCTTTTATTTAAGTTAAAACCAGATTGTAATTAGTAATTTTAATCTAGATTATATTGTAAATATAATTATTGAAAAAAGACAAGCCCGCTGAGTTTCTTTCGCCGGATCTTCTCAGTGTGAGGCCGCGATTCCGATCCGGTGGTAGTTTGAAAAATGTCGACGCGCACAAATACCACTTGTATGGTTCATGTGAATAAAGATTATTCTGATTCTGATCTAGTTTATTTGGTAGCCTTTAAAGCAGTAGTTCCCAAAAGGTCGATCTTAGAGGTTAAGCCAGTTAGTGCCTACAAGATTTTATTTTCGAATTTCGAATAAATTTTATCCACAAATGTGTGTAAATAGTAAGAAAATAAAGAATATAAGAAATGTAAGAAAGAAACGTGTTATTATTACTAACAGATAAAAAAAAATATATAAAAATAAAGCTGTCGATCTTAAACCTCTTTTTAATTTAAAAAATCTTTAACATTAAACTAACAAATCTCATTACGACGTATCTAGAGAGACTAACGCGATATTAAACGTTCTGGTATCCTGAAACTTTTCCAATTTGCTAACAATTTCTCTTCACTTTCATCTTTCAAACACTAAATTGCCTATTACATGTACTCAATGCCTTGATAATTCTCAAAATTTTGTTATTTACGTACATTTGATTGATTTCTTTCGAAGTTATAATAGCTTTTTTACAAGACTTCGTTCTGAGTTCAATGGATGTAAAGCTACTGGAAAACTAGCTACTAGTTTCTTAGTAACCTATCTACAGTTGGAAAAAGGCATACTATATTAGAGATTTCCTGCTATGATGTCTGAATATAGATTATTCTTTCATACGTGTGTTTGTGACCTACCTCCTAAACGGCTTCACCAATTTGTTTAAAATTTGGTCTGTATAAATTTCAATGGTTTTCGGGACGGTTGAAAAATACATTTGAGCCCGCTGATGATTTTCAATGTGGAGTGAGGAACAGAGTATTCAATACATTATCTATACATATATATATAAAAGAAAGTGGTGTTAGTTACACTATTTATAACTCAAGAACGGCTCAACCGATTAGGCTAAAAATTGGTAGGGAGGTAGCTTAGAACCAGGAGAAGGACATAGGATACATGTTCTCCTGTTCGATTATGAGGAAACTGGGAAAAACAACATTTTTAATTTTCCCCATTTAAACTGAACGGGCGGAACAAAGTTCGCGGGAATAGCTAGTTTTTTATATAATGTCTTACTTACTTCTTGACGGTGAAGTTGTCAAAACTGCAAGGTTGGTTAACGCATTAGTTATTAAAAAAAGAGTAGGTATTTAATACCGTTATTTTGGGAATAAGTGAAATCTACTTTATGCGGTTGGTTATACAGACATTATATTAATTATGAGAGATCGATACGAGGAGCAATTAAAACCACTCTTATCTACTCAACTAGCTGACCCGGCGAACTTCGTTCTCTTAGAACTCGATATTTTCGTACTTCCGTGCAGGGGACTTAGCGTGAAGATATGTAAATTCAAGATCATGTTTCTCTACATCACGGATTTCAGGTTTCAGTTATTTGGTCACTTTATTGTGATTCCTGTTTTCTCTGTTGATTTGGGAAAAAATGTGGTCAATTTTTTTAGCATGTACCACAAAGAAAAAAAGTGTAAATGAAACACTGCGCGAATGAGTTTTTGCCCAATTAACATTTTGACTTTTACCCCTCTTCCACAAGAATCCCTGTATAGAGCTGGATAAAATGTATCCTCTTACCTTCCCCGGAACATAAGTACCTACCAGTCAAGTTTCGTTAAGATTTCAGAGGTTCTGTAGTTTCAGCGTGAATTGCGGTAATGATACACACACACAGAAAAAAAATCTGTAAATACTAAAACGTGTTCTGCTGCCCCCTTTTAGACGCTTGCACCTTTTTTTAAATATCTTGAATGTACAGAATTCTCTCTTCTACAGTCTTATTGTGAAAGATTTGCGCTTATTGATAGATGAAAGCGTTACTTTGCGGTAGTCGATTCATAAATCCATATTATTAGTTTTATTTATTACAAATTCACAATTTGTCTACATACCACATAAAGGCATATTTAAAACCACATGGGCTTAATATAAAATGCCACAAGTCTACAACTCAGTGCACGCAGGCTCATTGTTTCATTGTAATAGGTATCTTTATATATAAAATTCTTCTGTGAGTGTGTATGTCACTGAACTCCTTCTAGACGGCTGGACCGATGTTGATGAAAGTTTTTGTGCGTGTTCAAGGGAATTCGAGAATGGTTTAGATTCACAATTTGGTCTCCTGGAAAATGTTTTTTTAATCAATTTTTAATAATAAGTCGTTGTTTATTTTGGAATGTTTCACATCGGATCCGACAGACTGCGCTACTGTCGAAGCATTAATGTCAAGCGATACGAAGTTTGCTGGGACAGCTAGTAAATATAGGTAAATTTGCAATATATTACTTTATTAACTGAAACATGCTAAGAATCTTCATGGTGAAGTTCCAAGTTATTCAATAAATACATTTTTAGATTAATTAATTTACAAATAATTAACAATTTTTAATGTTATAGCGTGACAAAACTAAACAAATTTGATGTTGATGACTGCAATTAGTCTTAGAATGTGCTAGGTATTCTATTAGAACCATTATTAGTATTTTTTATGGCAAAAAGTCGGCCAACAAGCACACGGCTCCATGGATGTTGAGAGATAATCACAGACTATAGGCTCTATTGAGTGGCCTCCAGACTATATTCCTGTGGCCAGGGTGATAAACCAGTTGTACAAGTCTACCGCCTATCTTACACTCCAGACCAGAATATGACGTTGTCAATATGGCGGCTGAAATAGGTAAGGTGGTGGATCCCGGACAAGATGCTGCACAGCACTGTGCCACCAGTGATTATTACCAGTATTGATTCACTTTGAAATAGTGTACTTTTGGAGTAGTATCTTTGGAGCAGACGCCATATGCTGTTAGAACGAGCTTTCATTCAAGGTTTTTATGATAATTGGAATATAGACGAATCTGTTGGTGGCAAGTAAACGTTGCTGGTTAAAACTAAAAATGGTAAAAATGTGAACTTGAGGTTTGATTCTTAAATCTATCGACTATAGTGACAAGAATGGTAATATTATTTTTCCCCGTGTTGGTCCGGGCTCCTTTGCTGAATAGACCATTGCCTTCCTTGCCAGGCAGCTCGTAAAAGGCGAGCATAGGCTTACCGTCACTAACACCGTGACATCTGACTAGGTGGTAGAGTTTGGCAGCGACTCTCCCGGATTGGTACCACCGCCTTACCTATTCCTGCCGCCATAACGTCATGTCTTGTTCCGGTTCGAAGGGTACGGTAGCCGGTAAACTTACTTTTGCTCGAGGCCTAACACCCCGACCTCAGGTTGGCAACGCGCCATTACCATCTTTGGTGTGTGAATTTCTTATCATCAGGAAATCTTGTTTGCTTTCCTATATTATACAAAAAAAAATATAAGCGAGCTGGTATACAAAACTCTACCACCTAGTAGCAAATTGGCATCATTTCTGTTTCAGATGCCAATGTACTGCGATCACTCACTAAATACTCGTAGTATAAAACGAAGTCGCTTTCAGCTGTCTGTTCTTATGTATGCTTTGACCTTTGAAACTTTGATAGAGTAATATAGAGGAAGGTTTATATGTGTAACTAGGTGCCATTCCTAGCTTCGTATTCATGGTCAAACTTCTGTGTTACCTTCCTCTTAAATCACTCTATTAAAAAACGCATCAAAATTTGTTGCATAGTTTTAAAGACCTAAGCGTACATAGGGACAGACAGCGGAAAACGACTTTGTTTTATAGTAAATAGTGATAGAACAGAAGTTTGTAAACCCGTTTGAAGCTGGGACATACTGGTAGTAATTTTGTTGCGCACTCACTAAACTAATTTTAAGTTATCGCTGTCTTCTTTCAATGAAAGTTATAGAAAGAGACAAAAAACTTTTTGTGCTGTCAAATTAGACCGTACATCTCAGTTCGACTGATGTTTAATCTATCACTCGGAACAGATTGATTAAAAACATCACAATTTGACATGTCCGGTCTAATCTAACTTGTTTCATTTCAAAAAGCATACATCTAAATAAACATAGCATGCATCTAAAATAAGTTTATTTTGTGATCAACAGAATCACCACCACACACACAACACTAAAACTAAATTTTCTCCAACGTCATTGATTTTATGGTAAATAAATAATTTATTTTAGACGTAAATTTAATAATTAAATAGATTCATTATAAATTAATAATATATAAATAAAATTATTAATGATAAATAAAATTAACAATAAAGAAATGATAAAATTTAATAATTTTAAATGAACCGGTTCATTTAAAAAAGCTGATGCAACTGACTGCCGGATCTTTGCAATGCGTAGACGAGATTCCGATCCGGTGACAGTTTATGTTATTAAACTAAAGGCACTTGGCTTTTAATGGATCACGTGGTTTTGTTTATTATTTTATCTATGTCGGAAATCGAACCTGAACCTCAAAGATCGCAGCCCTTACACATGCACTATCAACCCTTCCAACGAGGCGACCACAGAACCTTTCCAACATTAATCAATGGCCTCGCTGTGCTTTGTACGAGTTCCTGAATATTGGCATTTTAATTAAACTGTTGGCCAGTTTATTAAAATCTTTGTTATATTAAAACCGTCACAGTTTTAATTAAAATTGTGTTGTTTAACCTCTGTGTAGACTTGAATACAGACCTAGTTTTGCCAGTTTCAATTTTGACTAGCCAGCCGAGGCTTTTTCACAGAAATAATCCTGAAATTGAAAATGTTTAATAACTTTGAGCAATAACTAAATGTACAAAAAGAATCTTTACGCCCATACCCCCGAAGAAGTTGGCAGAGACCTGGGCACCCACGATTATAAGAAGACACTAATAAGTCCCACAGTTGGGTTTTGTTTTTGAAATGGCTAATTTGTTGCTGAATTACAATTACCGCGAGGTTTTTACAACTTCACCGGACTTTAACCTACAGTGGGAAAGGTGGCAAGCCTAAAGCCAAAAATTTTTTTAATTATACAACTGGAAAAATAATTTGTTCTTTTTATTGCCGAACCCGGGAAGTCCAACACCTGACCCGCTAGACCAAAGAGGCGATATGTAATGTAGTTAAAAACCGTTTTTACCATGTCAGCTTTCAAAAGAATCTGCATCGAATCGATACATCCATACAAAAGTTATAATACCACAGATACACACATTCACATAGACACGTCAAACTTACAACACCCCTTTTTCAAGGGTTAAAAAGGTGTAAAAGTGGGCTCTCGAGATTAAGAATTTAAATTTATAAAAGAAATTAAGAAAAAGAAGAATAAATACACCTTGGTCAAAGCTCTGTAGAATAAACTGTATAAGAAGAGAGACTCTTCCAAGGTGTGGCCTTACTTTTTTTTTCCACTCGGTATCGGACTTGACTTCTTGAGATTTGTATTGATCCCGATTGGATGTCGATAGAATCCTATCATCCTCACTCTGAATGTGTCAGTGTCTTTGCCTATTCATGGGTGCCTTGGTTATGCCTCTGCCTACGTTTTCCGTTATACGGGCGTGACGATTTTTCTTTTAAATTTTACTCATTCGTGTGAAGATAATGTGTGAAAACGATCCCAATGGGTACCTTCGCATTTTCTATACCTTTCGCTATATTAACCATCATTGTCGGGTTTCATGCTGGAGGCTGGGGTAGTCCTTACATTTGCATATATGGTCTAAAAGATAACAGCGCACTAGTAGCATCTATTATGTTTATAGGCGGTGGTTGTCTATATTCATCAGATGTTTGCTTGTTTTTTAGCTTGAAATAAAAAAAAAACGACGGGTTGCACTCCGGGAGTGCCGGCATAATTAAAACATTAATATTAACGAGGATATTTTGGAATGGTTAGGGAATAATTTTGCACGAATTGCTTTAATTATCAGTATGAAAGTACTATCATTTATGTGGCAGAATACAATATTCATTTATTGCGCTATCGTACACAAACATGACAACACGAACATTTTCACCAGCGTCCTCCGCCTTACGAATTTTCAATCAGGTCACGTGTCCTGTCGCGAGTTTAGAAGTTTCTACCCATTCCAATAAAAGTGCGCAAAACCGCTAAAGCAGTTTTCACTTTAAAAAAAACTTAAAATTTGTGTTACATAGTTTGTGGACGGCTCTTACCAACCATCAAAGCATCTGCGGGTTGATGACCGAGAAAATATTTTTTACCAAAAAAGCACCGTCTGTGCAAGCCTTATCTCGACGCGGGGATATCGTTTCGATCTCGACACACGTTAAATGCGAGACGTGTTCGAGCGTCTATCTCTCGATCGGTAATACGACGTGAATCGGAATTAGCTGTTTTGACAGTCAAACGGCCCCGGTTTTTGACGGCTCTTAAAAATGTCAAATGAATAAAAATGACGTGTCGTATGGTGAGTTTAAGATTGATGAGATAGTTAACGTTAATCGTGGTGGGGTGGCAGTGCTACTTTAAGAAGCGATTTCGAATTGTTTTTAAAGCTTGGAATGAGGATACTCCACTTGGTAGGAAAGTAATGTTGAGAGTCTAAATTGAAAATATACCTATAGATATATATGTACCTATAGATATATTAATGCTATAATAGTAGGGGAGTCAAAGAGGGAATTTTTGCAGTAATTAAGTCGCGTCAGATTGAGACATGGGAGATAACTCTGTAACATTGTTAAACACGTTTATAGTGTATCAAATCTCAATATAGAGGCGCCGAATGTAGGGTTAGGGTAGGGTCTGTCTAATTTTTTTTTGGCTTGAAAATATACTCAAGTATGTCAGATTAAAATAAGGTTTCTTGCAAGCCAATAAGTGCATGTATAAAGTTTCTGTTGATTTGAACTAGACGTACGGGAGTAGGAGGGTCAGAAACTTTTAAAAACAAGTCTTATGATCATTGTCCATTACGGCAAACTGTTCGCTTGACATATTTCTGTCATCGGAGACATATTAGCCATATTATCAATATTTGATAAGCTCGCAAATGATCAAGTGCCTGTGATAGTTGATTTAGCTTTTAGACGCTCAACGCATCGCTCAAAAGAAAAACCTCACATGACCCTTTTTACTCTCCACTATTTAATTAACAAAGTCCATTGGGTCCCCATGACGCTGGAGTTTCTATTTAGCATCGCAGGCTCCTCTACTATAACAAAGTATGTTTCTTGTCACCGTCGCATTCATTTCGTTTGATAGTGACGTAGATGTGTAAGCTTTTCCAACCACGCAAGTTATTTGTGGTTTTCCGTTCTATCTCAGCTTTGCAATGGGCTGATCTCATTGCTTTGTCCCAGCTTTCCAATTAGTAGTACACGTACTCCAATGGGTACCAAAATGTGCGGTTAGGTACAACTCCATGACAAAAAATCAATGTTATTAATATTTATGCTATATGTGGTACGGGATGAACGAAATTTGTTCACACAGGGTACGTAAGTTGGAGCTAAAATGGTTACCAAAAAAGTAATTAAGAAATACTAAGGTAGGTGAAATACCACCATGGCTATTCGCTGCCCTCGTACAAAATATTAAAAAAGTTTTACGTGTTGTCGGACTTTGCAAAACTATTAAGTGGCCCATATACACGTAGAGCTCTAAAACTTGAGAGCTAGTGCATTCACTAAAAAATCAAATAACCAAGTACAAATTCTATGATTCACACCAGGAACGCGATATCTTCTACGGAATATTTTAAAGAAAATTTTGTAGAATTTTTCATTTCAAATTGTGTGTTAAATGAGGTAACATTTTTATTTCGCCTCAGCAATTTGCAAATGCGGGAACTTTAAGTCAAAATGCGGAAACTCACCGGCTACTTCCCAAAGATACAGCGAAAATTGTGTTTCAAGTGTTGTTATAAACATTGTGGGTTTGCCTTAAGTTATAAGTTAAAACTACTATCTATATTTCGTTGTTTTTCATTTTATTATTAAAAGCCATTTAATGATATGCAGGAGTGTCTAATAAATTAGAGGTGAAATGAATCTTTTGTGCCAATCTCTTTCAGCGCCAGCAGTAATCGCGAGTTTTTCCCATGCGGTCACCTAAATGAGTTATATTGGGTCACCTAAATGAGTTGAAAACCTATATTGAAGATTAAAACATGATAGCTGTAGGCGAAGTTTGAACGCTAAATAGCTAAAGTACATTTAACTGTTCCTCGTTATTCTGACTTATAAATTATATTGACATGTCTATAAAATATGATACATTATGTATTGATTGCAATGAACAGTTTAAGAAAAACAATACTGTTGATGCTCGCAATAGATGTATGCAGCATGAATATATTAATTTTGAATTTTTAGGTACTTTGTTATTTTTATATTAGAGATTTGACATCAAAAATAGACGAAGTTCATTTCATTCCATGTCCTACTGCTATTTTACTTTCACCGCTTAAAAAAATACTAAACTAGCCTGATTTGCAAGCGAAAAATAACTGTAACTTAAAGGAATCCGCTAAACCTTTCAACTTGTACTACAATAAAGAAGCTCCGCTCGAAGGCATAGCCGTCCCGCCGTGTAATTCGATTTGGATAGACGTTACAAAGACTGACTAACCTAACTTGGGTCGCAAAGGCCAACTAACTAGTTTACTATTAACTCTAGAGTGAAAAATGAATAGAGGTTATTACGCGGAAGTTCCCAACTTGAGACCTGTTCTTTGAGGGTTATTAATGGTTTACGATGGGTGAGGGAATTTTGATCATGTTTTAATTGTTTTTGTGATTTCCTGGTGTGGGGTTTGTGATTAGTTGTGCGATACCTGAACTTTGACCTCTTCCTTGAGAAAAGCCTGTTTTGAAAGGAAACAGTAAAGAAAGATATGCATATGGATCGAGTGCAATTTTTTTAAATTTTTATAATTCATTAGTATCATTCACTGAGACAAACATTGCCAGCAGAGGTCTAAATAAAAGGCGAATTATCTATATGTTAAAAAAAGTATTTTAAGTCCGTATTCCTGAAGATATAGACAAAGGAAGAAGGCAATGTAAGGAAAGACACCCCTGGTAGGCCAACCTTAGTCAGCATCTACACTGGACTACGAGACCATAGAGGTGATTCGTCACAGAGTTCAAAGATGTTTTTAATGTCAGTCTTCGTCCTCTCCTTACTGTACATTTCCCTCGCCTATTCACTGATGTGTGCACTTCCTCATTTCGCAATTACGGGTTATTTTCAACTGGTTGATTCATCAAGTGGTGGTCGCCATTCAAGAACTTTCCATTTCCACTTGCCATTCAAGGACCTGCCTGAACTGGTAATTCAGTTCAGGTTCAGGTTCAAGGAACTATACCGCTGTCACAAGAGAAACACGTGTAAAGACCTCCTACGCCACGAGTGATTGTGGTAGGTGGAAAATTATTTTAAATTTTGCATTACATTTGATAAAAATAGGAATGAGGAGCAATTAACCTAAAGCATTTTTTCAGTTAGATATTCTAAAATCTTATCATTTTGTCCCTAGTTTAGGTTTAGTTTTTGGAATTAGTTTAAGGATTTGTAATTAAGACGGTTACACACTGCGCTGAACACCGGAGCGGTATGCGACTATGCAGATGTTACTCATGAAATAACGCCAAGTGGAGATGCGGTGGCAGTGTGTAATACCGTACGGTTTTTCTAAGAGATTTATCAATACAAAGTTGAAATCTCCGTCGCGGTAAACCGCACTCGCCTAACATCGATAGGAACAAAAAAAGAGGTTGACGCTAAAAACGCTGGCTAGATATCTAGGAACTAGATATTATGTCTGCTTTCCAAGATGACTCATCTTTAAGGATGCCAGAATCAGTGCTAGGATAATGATACAAGGATGAAAATTTACTATTAAATATTCCATAGTTTTAGTATGTTTAAAAAAACAAGTACACTCCTTTTCCTTTTTAATATAAAATAAACATAGTAAAAGCAGTCGATTAAAGAAAACGACGGAAAGAAAATATCAATTTCAGAATTTTTATGTTTAAAACTATACTCGTAAAGTCACTATTTATGATGAGTTTTAATATTTGAGTGTTTGATGTCTCTTTTTGTAACCGAGTCCACCGCATTTATGTCGTCTAGCTTTTGTTAGCCGTAAAATTGTTTGGTTAGTGACGGTTTTGTTGTTTATAGCTAATTTTACCAAACACATGTTTAATGTTCTTTTCTGCATGGCATTAATTTATTTTAAGGGTTATAACCTATATATAGATTTTATTTCTATAATTTAGACATTCATAGCTGCCACCTTTCTAACGAAATTATCTATATTAATAATTTCGTCAAGGGGTACGGTAGACTCGATTGAAACCTTATCTGAATAATAAAACATAAAAAAATAATGATTTTGAGTCGACAACATATATCCGCAAAATTCGGATTGTCGAGTATTTTGCTAAATTCTATGTTAAATTCTAAAGTGTTGACAGACAAATCACAGTCGCCATCTTGGGTAGATAATAAGCGTTCCGTAGAGAATATTCCTTTATAAGTACGTTACTTTATGTTACTTTACTTTAAATGTTGATTTAAAATAAAAACTATTTGTGTAAAAACTTTGACAATTTTTATTTACTATATTTATTAAACACAATGTACGAATCTATGTCTTATACCTTTATTGTTCCTTGAAAAACGTTTTGCACCTGTATAGATGTATATTATGAGTCACATTTTATCCGAGCTAAGCCGGGTTCTTATCTAGTTAAATTATATTCTCTGCTTATAGTTTTGCTGATTGCTTTGCTTTTCAAGAAAATCAAGTTGGGCTATCGAGATAAAAATTAGCCAGATGTCGTCTTTTGGCTGTTATCAGAGGGGTGTCATTCGGTTAAGTTACGTTTGGCCAGCCGTTCTTCCAAGCGGACTATGCTTTGCAGGTTGCTTCTAGCCAGTAGTCATTATACAACCAACCAGCATGCTATTTATCTTCGCATATATCGTATCAAGAATTGTCTGATGGATTGTCATTCAATACTTAAAAAATAAAGATCACAAGCAATAAAAATGTTATCTTGAGCGCGTTAATCTTAAATTAATCGGTAATATACATTATTTAATTATATATTAGACAATAATACATTTTCCCCTTGTCGGTCCGGGCTCCTTTGCAGAATAGACCATCTGCTTTCCTTGCCACGTAGCTCGTAAAAAGCGAGCACAGGCTTACCGTCACCAACACCGTGACATCCTACTAGGTGGGCGAGTTCCGCAGCGACTCGCCCGGATTAGTACCACCGTCTTACCTATTTCTGCCGCTATGACGTCCAATGCTTGCCATTGACGTGTTTCGGTTCGGAGGGTAAGGTAACCGGTCAACTTACTTTTGCTCGAGGCCTAACATCCCGGCCTCAGGTTGGCAACGCACCATTACCATCTTTGGTATCTCTAGGCGGCGTGAATTTCTTACTTTCATGAAATCGGTCTGCTTGTTTGCCTCCGATTCTCATAAAAAATGATAATATTTTGCTTTCAAAATGGACCTAAAAACATTCAACAAAAGAATTTACTTTTTCCTTAAAGTTCGGCAAAGCATCTGCGATATTCCTGATGGTACAGATGTCCGTAGAAGCAATGTCTACCTTTTACTAGATTCCCATTTACCCGTTTGCCTCCCCTTCTTTGAAAAAAAAATATCTGGAGCCTGAATCTAAGTTGACAACCGTTACTATTACGCCTTCTATATTTATCCTCGATCAACGAGATGGTGAATGTAGTGCTATTTATAGTGTCGCATAGATCACCTTTGTGTTGTTTCGGGTCTCTTGTGCAGATAAGAACTGCCTTTCTGCCAGGCAACTCGTAAGAGGCGAACAAAGGTTAAATAGGTTCAATAAACAACAACAACTGTGGTGCTTCCGTCTTACCTATTCCTGCCAACAATGACAGTATCATTTTCGGTCCCGAAGGTAGGGTAGTAGTAAATAAATTTTCGGCTTGATAATAACTGGCCAAATATGTGCCATAAGACAGCGAAGCTCCTGCAACATCGATGGTGTATGGACACGATTACCTCTCCAACGTCTCCTATCACATAAAAAAAAATATTTCATTAATTACAGTACCTTAATTTTTTTTGTAATGACTAATGTGTTGCTAACCTTTCGAATTACACATATTCACCGGAATTTAGAAAGAGCCTTAATAGAAAGGAGATGACAAAGACTATTTTTTAATTGTCTACTAATTTCTCTTTGGTAGCTACTTTTATTTTAAAAACAGAACCCGACAGCGAGTTTCCAGCTAGTAATTTTAATTTAAACTTACGTTCTTGTTTTAGGCCAGTTTAGCGTCTATGAAAACACATTGTCTGTTACACTAAACGACAAGAGGGTCTAATAAATTATTCAGAGTGTCCCCCGTGTGAGTGCTGCAGTGGACCGTCTGTTTCATACGGACTGCCCTTTGTTACATGAAAATATCCGTGAACTTCATTTTAGTCATGCTTGCTTTTGCTTTATCCAGGTATTCTGAAAATTAAATTTCACCCGTGCTATCATGAGAGGTGGCGTTTGTCTAGCGTGTGATATTGTGCATTATTTGCTTCAAAAGACCATATTCAAACGTAGATGCGAACTATTGGAGACTTTGGCGGCCATTATTTTATTTGGCTGGACACTTTCGCGTCTTTTAGAGATGTTCTTGCGTCGTCTGTCGCATCTATCATGGGGGATGATCGTTGACATAATATAGCTGGTGACCTAAAGTAACCGAAGCTTATTTATATAGAAAAAAAACATTTGTTTGAGATCTAGCAAGGCATGGCGTGACGTCACAAAAAAGTTTTTGAAGCTATACTTCTTTTGGCGCGTTAGGAAAAAATGACGAGGGTAAATTTTTACAAAGCGCGCGCACACCGTCACGAAAAACCTACATGATGAAGTTAGCTATAGATAACATTTTAGTTTTTCAAAAAAGGTACCAACAAAGTAAAAGTAAGGACATCTACGTATGTTTGCGTGAGAACTGACAACTGTATTCACAATATTTCTTTATTTCTATGGTTAGTGTCATTTTGTCTACAAATGTAAAATAAGACAAAAGATAAAAATTTTAAAAAGATTTCTATCTTATTACGCCGAAGAAGTATAGCTTCTAACGCGCGTACATAAGTACACACACAATTTTTTATGTGTATTTGGTGATTCGGTGATCCCCAAGAGAACGAGAGTAACCGACATAGTTCAGAGAGTCAACAAGCTGAAATGGCAATGGGCGGGCCACATTGCTCGCAGAACCGACAACCGCTGAGGGAAGAAAGGCTCTCGAGTGGCGGCCCCGCACCGGAGGACGTAGTGTTGGAAGACCTCCCACCCAGTGGACAGATGATCTGGTCAAAGTCGCGGGGAGTCGCTGGTTACAAGCGGCTGGTGATCGTGACTTGTGGCGCTCTTTGGGGGAGGCCTATGTCCAGCAGTGGACGTCTTCCGGCTGATGATGGTAATGATGATGTGTGTTTGGTGGGGACCTTTTTTTGACGTAATGATAGTACGAAAATAATGACGAATCGACCAATCAAATTGTGAAGTTAATAATATTTATCTAATTAATTGGTTGAAAGTGTCATCAACACTAAAACCATGCTAGATTTTTTTTTATAATATTGGAAGGCAAACAAGCAGACGAAATTCCTGATGGTAAGAAATTCACGTCGCCTAGAGACACCAAAGGTGGTAATGGTGCGTTGCCAACCTGAGGCCGGGATGTAAGGCCACGAGCAAGTCAGTTTACCGGCTACCTTACCCTCCAACCGGAACACGTCAACAGCAGGCATTGACGTTATGGCGGCAGGAATAGGTAAGGCGGTGGTACCAATCCGGGTGAGTCGCTGCTAAACTCTACCACCTAGTCAGATGTGACGGTGTTTGTGACGGTGAGCCTATGCTCGCCTTTTACGAGCTGCCTGGCTGGAAGGCAGATGGTCTATTCTACAAAGGAGCCCGGACCAACTCGGGGAAAATATAGATATAAGATAGATATAGATAAGATAGAGATTGACTGTGTGGTCGGGCGGTCAGAAGTAGGACTTGATTTCATGAAGTCCCAGGTTCTATTCCTGGATCGGACGATAAAAGAAATTGAATTTTCTTCAATTTCTTTATTAAAAACAAGCCACTCAGGTTGGCAACGCACCATTACCATCTTTGGTGTCCCTAGGTGGCGTGATTTCGTACTATCAGGAAATCCGTCTGCTTGTTTGCCTTCCTATAACATAAAAAAATAGGACATTAAACTGTTACCAATTAATGAATGAATGAATACACTTTATTTTGCACCAAAACTTACAAAATAATATACACTCTTTCACTTATAATAGTATTTAACTTAGGTGCACTAAGGTCTTATCGCAGAGCGATCTCTGCGAGTATGAATAAAGGACTAAGACTGAACACATTTTTTATAATTTTATTAATTTATTTATTGAATTAAGTCTTAATTAAATAACTATTTCAAAATTAGAAGAATTAAACTGCCGGTCGTAACTGTTACTGTTATGGGTAGGGTGGTGTGTTATTCTACAGGCAGGGCCCACTCAGTATTCTTTTGCGACCCATAGTTTGGGAAACCCTGTCCTAAAGAGTTTCAGTGTCTTGACTCTGTATCTTATCATAAGATACAGAGTTGTTAGTTAGAGAGGTGGTAGTGTACGGTAGATAGGACTAAAAATTAATCTACCTTTAAATTTAATTATAATAAATTATGCAACTTATGTTTATAAATAAATAAAATGTTTATTAAAAATGTAAATAAGTGCTGCGATTTAAATGTACATTTTATATATTAAATACGTAACTTCTTAAATTAAATTCAATATTTGCACACCACAATGTGGTAGAATATGTTGTATTCTTAAATATCTTATTAACAACTTTTTAACACACATATTCTGCAAATAAATAATTTTCATTACATTTCATTTCAAGAGCCACTGCTTATTCGCTGTTCTGTAAAAAACTTACGCAAGCTAAATATCCAAGCACTCAAATTTAATAGTTTTGTCGGTGTTACGATTTCTCAAAGTGAATATTCGGAACGTTTCCGCTTCAACAGGAAACGTTGTCTTTCAAAGCTCGTAAACACAATTCAGAAGTGAATTCACTTTGTGATCATAGTTTCTGCAGTAAGACGTACTGCACAGTTAAAACCCATTAATTTTATTTAGCTGTTTCATTTTCTTTTGGAAAGTATGTAAATATCTTCATGCCCATATCCCCGAAGGTGTAGGCAGAAGCACAACCAGAGCACCCACGACTAGCCGAAGACATTTAGTCCCACAATGTGATAGGTAGCGAGCCTATCGCCAACCGGACACATATCCAATCCAAGGCAACATTTTTTTTATTAGAAAATGTGAAATACCACATTTTATTTTTGTTGTCCGACCCGGGATTTTAACCCGAGATCTCATTAAGTCAAGCCCATCAATCGGACCGCTAGACCAAAGAGTAATTAATAAACACAGAATAAAGAACTCCAAGGTTCAACCTGGTATTATAGTCTTTGACAGACTATAACATCAATTTTACTAGCAATTAGATCGTAGAATATCTGTGTCGCCCCGGGTGCCTACATCCATCCACTTTCGCATTGTATATCTGCTTTGTCAATTTTTCATTTGCCTTTCTTTCCACATGACCGAACCAGCATGCCTTTTCTTATATTACCACCAACTCCTTTCATTCCCTCCCTTTCTCGGATCTCACTGTTGCGAATACGGTCAGCGAGCTATTTCATCTGCCTTTCTTTCCACATGACCGAACCAGCGATGCATGCCTTTTCTCATTTTACCACTAACTCCTTTCATTCGCATCCTTTCTCGGATCTCACTGTTGCGAATACGGTCAGCGAGCGATCATTATTTAAACTTTTGAAAATATCTTTTTTATCTAGTTTGCACAAGACCGCAATTTACTTATGTGTAAGTCTAAAAAATGCCAACCTGTTGTATAGTTGTAAGTATATGCCAGAGCCCAGAAATAAACAAAGGTGGGTCGGGATGTTAATAATTCAAAACACGTTTGAACAAAAATGTTCAGGTGTGTGAAAAGTAAATTTTAACTGCCATTCTATTCTGTTGGTTATCTGCCAGAATGGAAGTTTCATGATTGACCAATAAAAAATAATATTTCAAAAATCCGAACTTTTTCGAATTCCGGTGAGTAAATTTTAATAACATAATATCGCTTAATTTCAATTCGGGCTACAAAATATAAAGGAATAAATTAAAAAAGAGAAAATAATGAAATCTAATATCGAAAAAACAATTTGTTCATTCAAAAACAAAAAAAAACTAACTTGGAATGTGACTGTAAGAAAAACCATTACATGCAAATCGACCTTTATAGTTTCTGCAATCTTCAATTCAAAGAAAATCAAAGACAGATTTGGGTGCTTCCAAGTCATCATTGTGTCATTTGAATTCGGGAAGAAAGGAAAGTTTGAAAGATAAAGTTGGGAGTGAGTGAAAATCGCGTATTGATTGAAGGATACGGTTTTCGTATGTAAATTGTGAAAGTTCACCTGATAACAAGTATTTTATGGGCTTGGGAGGCTTTGAGGCTTTTTTCGTTAGACTTTGCTTATGTCTTGAGTAAATTAAGTAGTATCTTCACGCCCGTAACTCCAAAGAAGAAGAAATAGTTACAACCATGGCATCTACGACTAGCCGAAAACACTAAGTTTCACAACGTGATAGGTGGCAAGTCTATTGCCAATGGGCACATATCCAATCCCGAGCAATGTAATTTTTGAAGTTATACTTCTTTTGGCGCGTTAGGAAATGACGAGGGTAAATTTTTACGAAGCGCGCGACCACCGTCACGAAAAACCTACATGATGAAGTTAGCTGTAGATAACATTTTAGTTTTTCAAAAAAAGGTACCAACAAAGTAAAAGTAAGGACATCTACGTATGTTTGCGTGAGAACTGACAACTGTATTCACAATATTTCTTTATTTCTATGGTTGGTGTCATTTTGTCTACAAATGTAAAATAAGGCAAAAGATAAAATTTTTAAAAAGATTTTTATCTTATTACGCCGAAGAAGTATAACTTCTAACGCGTGTACGTAAGTACACACACAATTTTTTTTTATTAGAAAATTAAAAAGCACATTTCTCTTTTGGGTGCCTGATTCAGGAATGGAACCCGAAACCTCAAGAAGTCAAGTCCAACAATGAACCGCTACATCACAGAGGTGATCTTGTGTCTACTTATTTTTTTTTCATGTGATAAAGCAGCAATCAAATATATTGATGGTATGAGATAAACGTGGGATAAAAAAAAAATGATATAGGTGCATCGCCGTGTCGTGTAGTTAGTTGTCTTGATGGCAGGCCTATTTTACAAGTCTACAGGATACTATATGCTCCGGATGCTGTCTTTATGGCAGCAATAGTTATGACGATTATCCTTACCCGATTAAGTTGCTGCACAGCACCATTGACACAGGTGGCCTTTAAATTCTAACGAGCTGCCGGACAAGGAGCCAGATGAGATATTCTAGGCAGAAGTTACTACTGACAGTCTGATCTGGTCCAGTAACGTCAGTGCTTGTACATACACTTCACGTCAAATCGCTTACGGGGTAGGCAGCAAGTATGGAGTGCCAAGTGTCAAGTTCCTTTCAAACCTGGCTGTCTTCTGACACATTTATTATCCTTTTACACAACCACGCCCGTTTCGGAGACTTTTAACACCAAACTCGGACAAACCCGATTTCATGTCAACCTAGCCCTCCCAGGTACCTACATCCACTGATGCTTTATCAAAAGATGCTTTGTTCTTCACAAAGCGAGATAAAGCACTTTACATATGTCATGATAAAAATGAATTTACATTTTATTAAGTAAATAGTTACATGACTGTATGTCAACGATCTATCCACATCCTCATTGTATATCTGCTTTGTCAGTGCGCGTCATAATCGTGTTTTGTTATGGAGGTTTGTTTGTAAGTTACACAAGATGCTAAATCTCTAAATCTAGTTGGCAACTGCTATATAAGAAAATAATAGCGATATTAGTTAAAGGAGCCCGATATTAAATGAGAAACGAGTCTAGGTTATTATGATGTATAAATTTGGGAAAACGAGAGAAGCCCCAAGTTATTGCTAGTCCAAGCGTAAAACTTGTAATAAAATCGACCCTTTCCTATTTAATCCGAATGTAAACTTCCATCAATCCCCGAAATTAACATCTGCGCGGCTAAGTTAATAATCCCTTAACACTTGGTAAGGGATTTCATAAAACATGAACGCGACTACCTAGAGCTTAAATTACAATAGAGTATAGAGCCTTTTTTACTTTAAAGAAAGTCAAATAAGCTGGATTTCTTGATTGTGTAATGCGTCGCGTATAGAGTCTATCTGCGACTGTATTTAGGAGTTCCTGATTGTGTGACACGTCACGATTATAGTCTATATTTGTATTTCACAAATAGGATTAAGTCTGACGCTTAAGATGTTATCGGTATGTTGCCTAAACATCTCTGATATGAAACTTGATGAGGGCATGCGCTTATGTTCAGTAGAACGAAAAGTAGGGTGACGATGAAAAGTTTACCTATTATAATTGAATAAATTGGCCAATCCCAAGCGATGGGGTTGTCACATTCATAATCATCACTCTTAAACATATTCTAAACTGTGGAACATAATCACTCAGATTTTTACATAGTCCATTTTATTGTTTTGTTACAGGTACTTAATCTTTCTTGATTTGGATTTACAAGATGTGAACATGGGTAAATATAAAAAAAAATTGCATTTTCGCTTTTAACAAAATGACAAACGAGTACAACTGTAATAAAGCTGTATTTAAATAGGTTAATAAAATCAATCATCAAAAAAATATACATAGATATTATACGGTAGATAAGTAACGTACTATTACTTCGCCCAAACCATAAAAATAACTGATTATTGTTAGGCGGATAAAAGCAAAACAAATAAAAAATAATGCGCACCATCTATCTTAACACATGCTCTAACATCACATATTATCAACACGCATCAATGATATTTTGACCTACCTCTGGGGTGTATTTTTATATTGGCGTAGCGGTATCCTAAAATGAACCCTATCTATTAGAGTATAAAGACTTAAGTGTGAACTAAATGTATGGCTGAAGTTTCAGCTTGCCATCTGCCACTTGTTACGTAAGTAGATCGCGAATCCATGTACAAACATACATATTAATATTTAATTCTTACGGTCCTTCTTTCCTTTTTTTTGCTATACCTATTTAAATCTTTGTTTGTACAGATACAATGATATAAAAACGTTT
>NJDD01003182.1:111088-122851 GCA_002245505.1 Calephelis nemesis
TCTAATTCCAGATTTCTATGAATAATGCAGTTTAATTAAATTGTCAGTATCACCATGAAAGTGGCCTTTCATTAACCATTTTTCACTAACCATTTTCCTTTGTCCATAATGTCACTCTTTAATTTCTAATAAAAAACATTGACCGGGATACGTGCACGGTTGGCGATAGATGTGTTAGTACCTTCGGCTAATCGGGAATAACCTGAATATACCTCTGTTTCTACGTAGGTACATACTAGTTCGAAAGATAGGATAGTCGGTAAACTAGACAAAATGCTGATTATTTCCGCCTCAGTTTGGCAATGCTCAACACCCTGACCACTTGGCAGAGTTTTATGACTCCCAGTTTGATGACACCGCCTAACCTGATCTCCTACTTTCGTGCTCCAGTTTTTTGGGGGTTTTTAACTTCCCAATCTTCGGTTGGAGATGAACCTCAGCATCTTTTGTAACTGTGGGCGATCTGTATTTTTTAATCTAGTGCTTATTGCTTATTGATTCAATAAAAAATCTGTGATCCCCTTAACTTGGTTTGTGAAGGCAATATATAGAAATTAGAAAATGAATATACCGGCATTTCTAAGTCTGTTAAAGTAACCTTTACAAAAAAAAACCTCTGATAAGGAATATATTTACTGAATGAAGTAGGTAACGACATTAATTAATTAAAACTTAATTAATTTGTTAAGCTTATAAATTATTATTGATGTTATCGTTCCTAAACTCAGTTCATGCAACAAAAGCGTTGAGTAAAAATTTCGGAATACCCTCGTGAAGGCGCCATTTTACCAGGGATTATGGGGCTGCTTATAGCCATATTCCCCTCTTGAGGGTGTATTAATTTATGTGATAGCTGCTTTAAAGGATAGTATAGTGCGTTTTGATGAATCTTTTAAAAAGTATTTGTAAAAGTTTCACAAGATTAATCACTTTTTTTAGTATAATTATATTAATACTAGCTGCGCCCCGCGGTTTCACGCCGCGTAAGTCCCAATCCCGCGGGAACTCCGGGATAAAAAGTAGCCTATATGTTATTCTGGGTCTTCAGCTACCTACATACCAAATTTCATCGTAATCACCTTTGTAATTTTTGCGTGAAAGAGTAATAAACATCCATACATCCATACATACAAACTTTCGCATTTATAATATTAATAGGATTCATACAACTATTGCATAAGTAGCCCTATAACTTTCACGATATAGCCTGCAAACTAGTAAGGATACGGTCTTTAATTTAAAACACATACGTTTAGCAAGCACTTAAGTTCCAGATGCAAGTCGTTGAAGTAATTATAGTTTATATTTTAGAAAAACATGTTATGTTTATGTATTCAAACATCAAATAAAGCTGTTAAATTTGTGCTTTTCCAGCCTGTGAACTTACTCATACATACATGAAAAATTGGGATTTCAATAATCACTACATAGTCAAACTCGCTTCCTGTGTCCTTATGTCCCTTTGTTTGCTTAAATCTTTAAAACTAAGCAACGGATTTTGATGTGTTTTTTTTTATAGATAAAGTGATTAAATAGGAAAGTTTATATGTATATTTCTGTGCAAGGCCGGGGCGGGCCGCTAGTTATAAAATATAAAAAACGTAGAGCACCAAATACACTATTTTAGTTTAAGATTTCTTACTTGTACGGCCAATATGTAATGAAAGAATCACAAGAACGTAAATTATAAAATGGTTTATAGGTTAAATTCTAGTTAATTCGATAGTTTGGTACTAACGATAAAATTTATAAATATCTATTCCAATTAGGACGTGGAGCTACACTATCCCGTTAAGTGTGAGGGTGGGCAAGCCTACTATTACAAGTTGTAATAAGAAAGTTTCAACTTAATTCTGCTTTTGTGCACGTTTGTGAATTAATGATTTATTATGGCTTCTGTAATGGGATATGAAATTTTTATGTAAATTGCATTACGCCCTGCCTTCATGCCGATTTATTCATGTAATTTTAATTTTAAAACTTTTCATTTCTATTCCTTCAAACAAAGAATGAAATTGGCTTTATTTTGCAAGATAATGTTGAATAAATATATACCTAAACGTATATTGCAGTGTTTTTATTCATAACAGTTATCAATACGTAGTGAAAATATGAGTAAAATTGCAAGCAGCAACTAGTCTATACGTATTGTAAAATAGTTTTCTTATAAAACTAACAGAGTATTCGTGAATACGCAACGCACATAAAAAAGATTTACGACTCGGTTTACAATGTGAACATATTATTACGCTAAGCAATTTATAGCGAATAGCGAATGCCACGGCATTAAACTAAAAGTCGTTCTATAAATAGCTTTGTGAAGTCGTAAATTAGCTGGATTTGTTTATAGCATGAGGCTGGTGCCGACTCTGGCAACGAGATGTCACTGAGAACGTATGATGGCGCCGAAATAGCAATATGTTGTCGTGTGTCCGCTGTACGCCCGTCATCCCAATGCTGAAACAGGTAAAGAGCTATCGGAACGTTGCTTTGAAATAGCGGATGTCCACCCGAACCTGGTTAACCCACGTGTGAGTACACACCGACCGTGAACGTATCAACCAAACTTAGAAAACCCCAATACGTCTTATCGGATCCTCTGGATCTAGTAACTGTGGCAAACGCAAGGCCCCCGCCTAAACTAGACACACACTCTTAAGATACGACACCACACCGTCACCGCTGATCTCGGCGAAGATGATATNNNNCGCCGAGCGACGAGCCACTACTCCTCCATCAAATCCACCCAGTAACCAGAACGCAGCACCAAGTCGAGGTTCGGTTTCCCGAGAAACAGCCCTTGTTCCTGGCGTTGAAGGGGAACAGTCCAGTCCATTTAAATAAGGATTTATCGGACTGAGCACTCTGCTCGGCCCAACAGACTCCGGTGAAGTTGTAAAAACCGCGAGGTTAGCAACATATAAGCCATTAAAAAAAAGCTGAAACAGGACGACATTGTAGCAATGATCAGTAAATCGTGCAACAAACATACAGACAAACTTGTAGTTAAATTAATAACCTCCTTCACTCTGGCGTGAAAAAATGACTTTTATACAAATAGCTACAATTTAGATATTAGAATATTGGCAAATTCCAATGCTATTTTTTAAGCATTTAGGCGTAATTTATTAACAAACATACATACAAAACTTCACACAATTTTCACATTTTACAGAATAAATATCATATGAATAATAAGAATGGGATAATTTAGTTTCAAGACGAAATTCAATGTCGGGATTTGCCAAGAAAATGTCGTCAAAAATTCTGAAAAGTTTGTATGATACGTCTAGAGAGTGGTGAATATTTAACTTTTATACTTTGAACTTTAGAATATTCTTAAAGTTTCTGTGTAATTATTTAGGTATTATTAAGGGTGGAAGTTCAAAGTGTAGCCATTTTCAAGGAAAATACTTCAACCGACCACATATTACTTGAAGATTTCTCAACAAGTCTTAAATTCAACTTAATTATTTAATACTATACGCTGTCTCTTTTACTCGCAGCTACGGTTTTTCTTCTAAAGCGAGTCTTATAAAATTTTAAATGTTTTCTGGAATATATATCATCTACTATTTATGTAATCGCCTCTATGTTCTAGTGGTCTAGGTGTTTGCGTTGACTCCATGAGGTCCCGGGTGCGATTCCCGGGTCGGGCAACAAAAAGAGAGTGTGGTTTTTTTAATTTTCTTAAAAAAATGTTGCTCGGGATTGGACGTGTGCCCGGGTTACGAGAGGCTTGCCACCTACCACATTGTGAAACTTAGGGTCTTTGGCTAGTCGTAAGTGCCCTGGTTATGCCTCTGCCTACCTCTTCGGGTAGTGGTTGCTCTATGGGCGTGACTTACTTACATAGTATTTATGTAATAGGAGGCAAACGAGCAAGAGGGTCACCTGATAGAAAGTGATCACCTACACCCACGGATATCCGCAACACCAGGAGTATCACAGATGCGTTGCCGACCTTGAAGAAATGAGTACGCGCTTTTCTTGAAGGTTCCGAAGTCATATTCTTTTGGAAATGTCGTCCTTTGTAACTGATTCCCCAAAGGTGAACTCTAATTCTATTTTCGTCCTGTTTGTTATCAGATCCGTCAGGAGAAGGATCGCAAGAGAAGAAAAACTACCCGTATTGCAGCGGAAATAGGAAAAACAATATTTTAATGTCTCCCATACAGACTTAGCTATCAATGTCAAGCAGTACGAATTTCGACAGCTCGGCTAGTAATAAAAAAAATTAATCAGTTTCGGTGGCCTTTTGTTTAATTTTGCACAGTTGAATTAACAAATGAAGCATTCATGAACAAATGAGTATATCGTGAATTTTCTCGTTGCCGCCAAATCTCATCTGATTTATACTTGAGTAATGTTGCCACCGATTTACTTGGCATTCCTTACTATGATGATTAATTACTGTTTTGAATAATTTAACCCTTACTTTAGGAAATCTTGTGACAATTACTTATAAATTAATTAAACTTGACTAATGGTAGATGCTTGCGCCCATGCTACAAAAGTAACAGATTTTTGTTATAGAAAAGCAAATGATTACCTGATGAGATTAGATATAACGTTTCTAGACATCAAACCTAAGCGTCTTAAGCCTCCAAAATGAAACACGATAGTGGCAAACCTGTCAAAAGTTCAGACGAAGGAACCAATCTTGTATAATTGTCACAAGGCTCTACAATCTACAGTGAACTAATGTACTAGTGGACAATCATTAAATTAAATGAAAATGACCTCCTTGTAGGATGCAATTTAATGTAATGTAGCTAAGAACCATATGGATAACCTTAGCTTTCAAACAAAAATATATCGCATCAAAATCGCTTCAATCGTTAAGGAGTTATGATGCCACAAATAGACATAGCCAGACACTGACACGTCAAACTTATTGCAATTCTCTTTTTCCGTCGGTGTTTGATTAATCCAGTAGGTAACCTAAAATTTATGAATTTACTGTATCTCTATTTTTTTAGTTTCGATGTTTATTCATCCAAAAAAAACACGTTTGATGATTTTGAAAACTAAGTTTGTATTTAAAAAATCCAAAAAAAGAATCCGAATAATATTTAGGAGTTTTTCTAACTGTAGAACTTTTCTTGTTATTCGTGTGATAGCAGTAGTTATGTTAGTTATGTATACATATATGACCGCCTCGTTGGTCAAGGGGCTAGCGGATACGCTTAACTCCACCGTGCCACCGCGAGGCTCGAGCTCGATTCCCGGCGGGGGCATTTGTGAGAACAACATAATATGTTCAATCCAACGTTGTCACGCAGTCCCTAGATGCGGACATCTATATAGCTAGATGTCTACACTTCCGGGTCTGGGTGTTTATATAATTCATTCTTGTATCCATTTAAGTATTTCTAGGTGTTAGAATCATTGACTTAACAACCTTGCCACAAGCATATAATTTTCGTACTTTGGGTTCGATTCGATTTCTGTAACTTTCCAGGAATATTTGATAATTAATAGTTACTAGCTGTCCGGCAAATTTCGTTCCACCCGTTCTGTTTGTATGGGAAAGCTATGAATGCTGTTTTTCCTGGTTTTTCTTTTTATTATTACCTCTTAAACCTCCCCTAGACTTCCACAAATAATTCAAAACGAAAATTAGCCAAATCGGTCCAGCTGTTCTCGAGTTTTAGCTGTTATAACAGCAATTTATTTTTATATATACATATAAAACTAGGTGTCCCGGCGAACTTTATTCCACCCGTTCCCGTAAAAACTTTAAATGTTCATTTCTCTGGTTTCCTTGCAGTTTTTCCTATCTTTTAAACCTTCCCTGGACTTCCACAAATAATTCAAAACCAAATTTAGCCAAATCGGTCCAGCTGTTTTTGAGACTAACGAACAGCAATCAATTTTTGTACCTATATTATGTAGATAATACGTCAAACATGATAAAGCTTACTCTACATTATAATAGCTTTTATAAATGGCTCATGGATGTTTTTTTAAAACAAGTATAGAGTTAAACGTCAGTACAGGGTTCGTTTTTATTAAAGTTAATTTGTTGGTGGCAGTAAATTGGCACAATTATGCTTTGCGTGCGAAAGGATGCGGAAATATAGGGTCGTGTTTACATGGACGTTTTTGTGATGTACCGGGTCACAACGTTAGATTGATCAAAATTAATTAGGTAATAAATAAAGGGATAATTAGTTTCCGAAATTGAAAGAGTATGTGTAAGTAAGTTAGTTAGTATTTTTACGCCCATATTCCCGAAGATATAGACAGAGGCACAACAACTCACGACTAGCCGAGGGTGCTGAGTCCCACATTGTGATGGGTGGCAAGCCTTTCGCCAGCTGGGCACATATACAATCCCGGGTAGCGTTATATTTGTTAAAAAATTGAAAATACTCGTACACATTTCCTTAGTTTTTGTTACCCTACCCGGGGAGCGAAACCGGGAATTCTAGAAGTGAAGTCCGACGTCGGACCGTTAGACCACAGAGATGGACTCAGTGTCCATGTGTCCATCGAGTTATTTAACCTTTTGCAGTTGTGATCACCGACAAATATACTAAATCGCCAGAAATGAAAAAAGTAATGAATATAAAAAAAACTGTTATGAATAAAACAAGACAAGTTTTTTATTAAAATTTTTAACAAACCCCGGTCACACAATGTAGCTGACAATCATCTTGATCACGTAAACTTTTAAACAATCTCCATCAAAATCATTCCAGCAGTTCAAAAGTTATGATGTCACAGACAGACTGACACAGACGCACTCTCACACCTCATAACACCATCTTTTTCCGTTGGGGTTTAAAAAGACTAAAAATGCTATTGGCTGTCAAACTAAAATCAATACTAATAATATTCCAATTTAATCACAGTATCAAAGATATGGAACTAAAAAGCTTTTACGTATTATCATTAAGAACACGCTCTAACTTTCTTCTTGCTGTGTGTTATTATTAAAATTAAAATACTATATTTTCCGTGATGGTCCGGTTCCTAAGTAGATTTGCCCATCTGCATCTCTGCCAGGCAGCTCGTAAGAGTCGAGGACAGGCTAAAATAGGCCATTAATCGCAATTCCACTGGAGGTAGAGACGAGCGTATCATGTTCTAGGTAACCGGTAGATTTGCATAATAGTCCTAATATTTCGGCCACAGGACAGCGGCACACCAGTAACATTCATATTGTCTATAGCCTATAATTGTCTTTTACCATCAGGAGAGCAGTGTGCTTATTCGCTTACCTCTCTCATAAAAACTCTCGGGTCGGGCAAAAAAAAATGTATTTTCAATTTTCAAAAAAAGGCTTTGTCCTGAATACGATATGTGTCAGGTTGGCGATAAGCTTGCCACCTATCACATTGTGTGCCTTCGACTAGTCATGGTGTCCTGGTTGTGCCTCTGCCTATATTTTTGGGGATAAACTGAAGATATTTTTTACTTAAAATATAAGTATAGAGCCAAAAAATTTTGAACATCTTCGGTGCACATTGGCGGCTTTTATATTTTATTTTTTATGATATAGGAAGGCAATTTCCGATCCGGTGGTAGTTTTTAGTATTATATAGACGCGTCACAATAATCTTTGTATAGATCCATGTGAATAAATATATTTTGAGTTTGAGTTTGAAACAAGCAGATGGATTTCCTGATGGTAAGAAATTCACGCCGCCTAGAGACACCAAAGGTGGTGATGGTGCGTTGCCAACCAGAGGTCGGGATGTTAGGCCTCGAGCAAAAGTAAGTTTACCGGCTACCTTACCCTCCGAACCGGAACACGTCATGACGTTATGGCGGCAGGAATAGGCGGTGGTACCAATCCGGGCGAGTCGTTGCGAAACTCTACCACCTAGTCAGATGTCACGGTGTTAGTGACGGTAAGCTTATGCTCGCCTTTTACGAGCTACCTGGCAAGGAAGGCAGATGGTCTATTCTGCAAAGGAGCCCGGACCAACACGGGGAGAAGATAATTGTATAAGATAATGTTTAACTTGAAACGTCTGTATGTTTGTCCAGGTGGAATCTTTCAAGTTGCGTTAGATCCACTTTGCGGTTACCAATAATAATTTACTGTCGTTTTGCACGCAATTGTAAATCGTATGACAATACAAAAATTGTATGACACTGAGCTGATCTGATGAAACAGGAAGGTGACTGAAGGAACTATTTAAGCTCCCGACATCATCCTATTGTGTTTGGGCTTATTTGATACTTCTTGAAAAGTAATTTTCAAGTGAAATTAGGCCTTACAAATAAAAGCCTTCAAAAATATTTTTTCGTTAAATACTTATGCAGTTAGTTCAATGCGTTTGCTAGTAAAACTTAAGTTTAAAACTTTAGTTTTGCTTAAAAACTAACTATTGAAAAAAATCGCTTATGTTTTTCGTAAAATGCAGGCATTTGGGGAAATTTCATCGATATGCTTATTGAATAAAAAGTGGGTGGTGGTAAGTGGTCCTTTTTACAAACACTATTTTTACATTGCCCTACCGGTTTCGCTAATTATAGCATCTTCAAGGATTTTTAACTTTACAATTAAAACAATTACTAATTTCACTTATTTTTCAAGAAAACATAGATCATCACACAATACGTTATAATCTTAAGTGTGTATTTATACATTAATTGAATGTAAAAATTTCTTTGTAAAGTTAAAGAGCGATTCGACTTCGATTTTAATAAATATATCGTCTAAATACACTCAAATTGATTATTTTTCTCTATTTTCCTGGTATTTGACTTAATTACTGGGAAATCCTCGGAAGTACGCTCTTTTAAATAAAATAAAAAAATTTAAAATCGGTTCACAAATCACGAAGAAATCAATGAAAACATGAACAAATGTAGGGATCGAACATACATACTCCTTTTTTCGAAGTCTGTTAAAACGACTATGCAGATGCTATAACGGGCAAAACCAGAAGGCCAATATAATAAACATGGTCCATCTGAACTTTTATGTGGGTTTTTATTAATCATATAGAAAGATGCTGTATTTTCCCATGTTTTAAATACTGAGAACTATTCAAATAAAGTTTAATGTTATGTCGATGTTCGAAGAGTGGACATATAAAGCCTTCAACTATAGTTGGTATAAACAAGCCCTAGCATGCTCATGTCTTGTTTTTATCTATGTTACATTTGAGACAGTTCTATTTTCTCTACTGCCATAAAGACATAGAATATATGAAATATAAAGTAGGTGGATAGTTTAGCGCGCATTTTTCTCTGCATACTTAAATCCAAATATTTTTTTTATTGGTTTTCATTATTATTTATACTTGGTGCTTACTTACTTACCATCACTGACAGATTAAAAAATCTGATTTAATAAATTTAAACTATTGCCTGGTTTAGGTTTAGTTTAGTTCAATTGATAAAGACGAACTTAAACTTCATAAAAACGACAAAGAATAATTTAATTTTCAACTAAAGAACTGAGTTTGAATTATTTTTTGTATGATTATGGTGTGTAGAGAAAATAATACCTATTTATCTTTCGCTCAAGTTAAGAAAAATAAAATTATTACAAAATGAAGAAATCGAACCACTTCTATTTCTCTAACCTATCAAACACCAAAATTGATTTAAATATCTAATTCACCGCACTCAAAAAAAGCATGATTTGTACCTAGAAACTTAACGCATATCTTTACTATGCTATGTTTGTAGTTTACCGACATTGCCAAGACTGCAGTGCTCACAAAATCAAAAAATGGAGTAATGAGTTCGTGACAGTTATTGTAGAATGCAACCATTATTGCCAGACATAAAACCAACGTAAGTTTTATAAGCTTTCCGTCTCTAAGTATTTTTTAGTTTTTTTAATTGTTTTAAAATGTTTGTCTTAAAAATGTCAGATGTTAAGCTAACTTTTCCATCCCTTTCTTATATAATCTGTGGTGTTAATCCATTTTGTCTTCATTTTTTTAATTCTTGTCCACTTGTCTTTTTGTTACGCAAACTAACCTTTTTCCTTGTTTTTAAATCATTAGGGCTCTGCGACTGTAGATCAAAAAATTTACCTAATTTTAACGTTCTATATTTAGTTGTTGGTTATCGTCAGATCTTTAGCAATAACAATAAAATCCGATTCACAATCATTTTTAGATTAGATTTAGGTATATATTTTGGAATTTTTTGACAGTTGAATAAATTTTAATTTGACATTACTGATAGGTGGGACATGTCATTTACATGTTATCAACTTTCAAAAATGCATCTTGTTCCTACTTTGAATAAAAAAACATTCCATTTCTTATTCTATTTCTTCGAATACCAAATGACAATGACATCTTAATTTATAATTGCACTGAATAAATCCCTTTGCTGTGCTATCACCCTGAACTACCCACAATATGATCAAACTGAGGTCCTTTATAAAATCGAAAAATGGCTGGAGTCATGAATTCGAGACGGTTATTGTGAAATGCAACAGCCTTAACGGCGGGCATAAAACCAATGTACCTACGTTTTATAAGTTCGCCGGCACTTAGGACTTTAGTGTCCTTAGTATGCTCCGACGTTTATGTTTATATGCTGAATTATTTTAAAGTTTTTGCCATAATAGGAATATCAAATGCTCTATGGTTTTATTATAATGTTTCCACTGTGTTGTTCAACGCTTCAACTGTAATAATAATAAGGACTTAAACAGGATTTGAACCTGTAACCTTTCTTCTCACGCCGACGAATGCTCTAACCATTTGGTTGGTTGAACTTGAGTTCTCAGTAGCGCATATCCCCGAAGAGGTAGGCGGAGGCACAACCAGGGCACCCACGACTGGCTTAGGACACCAAGTGCCACCATGTGAGTGGCAAGCCTATCACCAAACGGGCACATATCCAATGACAACGTTATTTTATTAGAAAATTTAAAGTACCCATTTTTTTTGTCTGATCCGGAGTTAGAACCAGAGACTTCAAGAAGTCAAGTCGGACGCTGGACCGCTAGACCACAGACGCGTTACTAGTGCACTATATTACTGGATTCTATAGTTTGGACAAATACATCAGAAGTTTCATTAAGAACCTGCAAATACCTGCCTAAACCTGCCTACCTGTATGAAGCTCAAATTTTGTTGCCATTTGTCACCATGTCAGTTCTTACCACTTTTTTTATTTAATATTTTAATTTAGAGTGTCAACTTACTTATGCTATAGGAGACATAACTATTGGAAAGAAAAATCTTCGATCGAAGGATATGACGTTCCAGTGCCATCTTTCACTCTTAACATCTTAGTGTCTACATCGTGGTACGTGTATTTCTTACCTCTTCAGCTTGTTCACCTCACAGTAGTACGAAATACAAATAACCATAATTTACGATTGGTCTTAAAAGTTAACCGTTTCAAATTTCAAAGCCGTTTTCAAATTTCATTAATACTATTAACCCTCTCACTGCAAGGGTAGGGTCAAATCGACCCATGTTATCCGGAAAAATTTCATTACACAACAGCACTTGGGCACTCATTAAGGAAATGAACCCTAATATAAATGAAAAATTATATTAGCCATAAATTTAATAACAGTGTCGTGTTTAATGTTGCGTTAGGGTTGTTGAAGCTAGTGTTGAGGTATTTTATTAATAGATAAGATGTAAAACCAAATGGTTCAATATTTTTAACGTTGATAATATAGTATTAAACTTGTTCCATTATTTTTAGTCAAATACAATTATTTAAAGAAACATTGCAAAGTTACAACTACGTTGTATTTTTATAATATTGATTTAGTTTTTGAAAAGAAAGAAAAAGAAAGAAAAGAAAAGAAAGAAA
>NJDD01003183.1:0-27878 GCA_002245505.1 Calephelis nemesis
CAAATATAGCTTCATCCCTTTCGAACGCACGGTAACAGGTATTTGAGGTATTTTGCTCCTTGTTTGTCATTGTAGATCGATTATTGCGGGATTTCCCCGTTTGTCTGTAGATCGGTTATTGCGGGATTTCCCCGTTTAAGTTATTCACTTCAGGGTGTTGCCAACTTTTAGGCGCACGCTTAATCCGGGAAAAAAAGAGATTGTTTTTTTGCTTTTGTCACGACTATGGATAACATTTTACTAATTTTTGCTTACACACCTTAGGGGCTCTGTAGCTGGCGGTAGCAAACGGTCCAGCTCCCTAATTGCGATAAATGTCAAAGCCTCTCGCGATTGGAATTTGTTTATGGAAACGAAAGAGAGGCATAAAGCAAAGTCCGATCGCGAGTGGCTTTGACATTTATCAAAATTAGGCACCTGGTGCCTAGTGTAAGTCAGAGTTAAGTAAATTATGAGTTGTGCATTCGTCTATAAAACTCGCCGCCCCTCTGAACTTGCCGCCCGGGGCGCGGGCCCCGGCTTGCCCCCCCCTAGATCCGGGGCTGAATTTAAATAGATTATTATTGACATAGTGATAAATAACATTATAAACATACAGTGGGTACATAAAAATAAAGCTACCGACTTTATATTTATGTACCCAATCCATAAAGTAACACCTGAAAAACATTTTGTTTCCCCAAAAAGAGAGACAAGAGATAACAGCGGCCAATAGACATAATAGATGTTGTAGCTGCGTCGTTGTTTTGTGGCTTGAGTGTTGTTAGGTCAGTTGTGCAAGCTACTCTAATCATCACTTCTGTGGTCTAGCGGTTCAGGTGTTGGACTTGATTGCATGAGGTCCAGGGTTCGAATCCCGAGTAGGACAACAAAACGAAAATTTGGGTTTTCCAATTTTTAAAAAAAAAATTTTGCTCGGGATTGGATAAGTTCCCGGTTGATGATGGGCTTGCCACCTATCACATTGTGGGACTTACGTTCTTCGGCTAGTCTTGGGTGCCCTGGTTGTGCCTCTGCCTACCTGTTCGGGGATATGGGCGTGAAGATACTACTCTAATCATGACCGGAATATGTCACTATTATTATATTTCAGGACGTAGATCCCTACCCGGATAACTTGGAGCACGTCACTCTAACACCGAGGATCTTGTTGGCTTGAGGCAATGACTCATTTAATCTTTGCTCGCCTCTTAAAAGCTGCCTAGCAGAAAAGCAGATAGTATTTTTTTAATATAAAAGAGGAGGCAAACGAGCAAGTGGGTCCCTCGATTGAAATAAAAGATTATTTTAATAAACTTTAACTTAATTTAAGTAAAGTTATCATAGTTGCCGAGGAGTTTGTTTCGCCATTTCTTGTCCTGACTGGCTAGGTTTGGAAACGGTGGTAGTAAAAGCATATAGGTAATAGGCCTGGTTGGCGGGAAGTTTGTTTTGCCGTTTCTTCTCCTGACTGGCTAGGGTGGGAAACGGTGGTAGTGTACAGTAGATAATTACCTTTAAAATGATTTGTAATAAGTTTTGAAGCTTGTAAACATATAACATGTATATTTGCAATTAAAATTAAATATTTGCACACCACAATGTGGTAGAATATGTTGGTATGCTTAAATATCTTTGTAACAACTTTTTAACACACATATTTCGTAAATAAATAATTTTCAATTTCATTTTCATCCAGCTCGGAACTTGACAATGGCAGACAATAGCTAGAATTTTATAAAAAGGGGAAAAGAGAAAAAAAAATACATGACATTTTTTAAAAGAAAAAAAATGTACACTACATTTTTTAAATCATGTTTTTATCATATGAATATCTCACATAGGTAAAGGTGACGTAATAATGGAAGACACAATATTATAGCCAGAAATAGGTATAATTGACGAATCTTCTGCGCGGTTCATCACATTTTTTTTAACTTTTCTTTCAATTTGATATTTTATTTTCTTGAATAAATATATTTTTCACAAAGCCCATTCAACACTTTTCGGTCACGCCTACTGTTGAAGTTTTATACAAACAGTCTTCTGGCTGTACCTCTTCTACCTACTTATACCTCGAGGAATATCTCTATAGCTTTCTGTCACCTCGTAAATTAATATGTATGTTCTATTGTTATAAAAACTTTCGTTTGAATAGTTGAGGGTGAAAAATATCATGTGAATTTTTTTTTAGCAGTGGGTTGAGCGTCTAGAGTGGTGGTGGACAAAGTACGGCCCCCGGGCCGTATCCGATTCGGGATAGATTTTTATCCGGCCCGACGATTTTGTTTTAATAAGAAATTGTAAAAATAAAAAATACCTTCTCTTGTCCTTATACAACGTTTTAAAATCGTTATATTTACAGCTCTTTTTAGGTTTTTAATTAACAGGCCCGCCTCAAGGTTTATTTTAATTTACTGTTTTATTGTTTACTATTGCTTATTGTTAAAAATTCGCCAGTATTGTGCTCAAAAGTATCTAAAATCATACTCGATTCCAATTTGCAATGTCGCATAAATCGAGCTTCAAGAGTAACCCTACTGGTCTAGAGCCTACAAGAATAATAACTGTCACTTGATCACAGGCGAGCTTATTAAATAATCGTATTAATAGTGTACATGCTTAAAGTATCTCCAATGGTGGAAGTATGTCAATCAAACAGTATACCGTAAAGCTTCATCCAGACGGTTGTAATCCCGCCCCAATGACGCCTTCCATGAAGGTGACCTTGGTGTAAAAGTAATTTGAAAAAATCTATAAAAACTGAAACAGTTATCTTTTAGGTATAATACTTATCTATGTTTATGTTAAATCTGGTGTCGATATTTTCATAATTGAAGTAGACAGATGGGTTTAGCTTTAAAATCTTTTTTATTTTTTTCTATCGTTATCGTTCAACTTGTGTATTTTTGTCGCCAAGAGCCGTAATTGCTTTGTATGAAAAAAAAAACAGTATATTGCTGACGTATTTTAGCATACATGGCCCCTTAAGATCGGTTCCTATAATCAAGGAATCCTAATCCGTTAGTGTAACCATTGGTAGTTTGCATAAAAGTGAAAAAGCGTTGTTTTGGTTGTTCATAAAATATTTTGTTTTGAGCTAACAGACGATAAAGAAAGACCTTAGATTATTAACTATTTGTAATAAGCTACCATTCGTAAGTAAAACGACTCGTTTCTTGAATATAGGAACCGGGCATTAAACATGCACTTACTGACATACAATAAACCAGCCGTACTTGAATCTGACATGCTCGCGTGTATTTTCAAGCCAAAAAATAAACTGAAAGGTTAAAACAAGGTAATTAACCATGATACAGGGTATCTCCCATAATATGTAAGTATACCCTTCATAATCAAGATATTATTATCTTAAACTGACGTGCTTGGGTGACTGCAAAAATCCCCTTTTTGGCTCCCCTACCATGACAGGTGATATTACTTCGATCAAATACCAAACGGTGCAGGGATGTGACGATCTCATCGCCCGCTGGTAGGACGTAATCTAGTTATTGAGATTACTGGAACATTCCGATACAGTCAGACATAATAAATGCCCGCGCTACCCTACATATTCTTTTCAGCTAAAGATATCTTCGCTGATAAGAGATTGATTACGATTTAACATTTAAGAAATGCTATATTCGAAACCTAAACATTAAATAGAAATATTTGTATAAAAATTCATCATTTATTTGAGTTTACCTAGAAGCGAAAAGGCGTTGCTCATAGCTTCTCATAACCAAGATATTATCTTAATCTGACTTGCTTGGGTTGTTGCAAAAATCCCCTCTTGAGCTCCCCTACCTTAACAGGTGATACCATAATTCCAAAACGAGGTTTTGAGTCAAAAAGCTAGACTCGCTTTGCATAATTCTGTGCTTATCCCAACGTCATTGTATGGAAGCGAGAGTTAGGTATGTCAGAAAGAGCATTAAAGTGGGATAAATGCGGTTGAAAAGAGAGCACTACGGAAAATCTGTGGTGTAACGCTCGCTGACCGCGTTCGTAACAGTGAGATCCGAGAAAGAGTGTTATTGGAAGAAAGTGTTGGTGTTAAAATGCGAAAGGGCATGCTCCGCTTATGTTATATTATACCTTGACGTATGGAGTTATTGCCAGCGCCTCTTGCGGACAGTCGAAACAACTACATTATTCCATACATTTGGATCGTCCAAACGCAAACGCGGTAGTAAAGTAAATTCGTGCGAAACTCACACTCACTAATATGTGTTACTATCTACTATAATATATTATTTATAAACTTATACCTATTTTACAAATTAAAATCGATTTGGATTGATCACAAATGAAAAAAAACAGTAATAGTATCTTCTCGCCCGACGTAGACGTAGGCAGAGACACAACCAGAGCATCCACGGCTAGCCGAATAATCACAAATTAAATATAGCATTACATTATATTCAAAAGATCTAGAGATATCTTAGCACTAAAATTAAAAAAAATCAATAACCTTTGACCAACCCCACATGTTATGTAGCTAAAAACCATCTTTATCCCGTCAGCTTTCAAACGAAAATCCGCATTGAAATCGATCCTTTAGTTCAAAGGTTATGATGCCACAAACAGACACACACATTCACACAGACACGTCAAACTTATGACAGTTTTCTTTTTCTGTTGCTGGTAAAAAAATGAGCCGGGTGGTACCAAGTTTTCCGGAACTGTGAGGAAACATATTAAAACCAAATTTTAAAGAAGTGTATTTTTATGAGTGTACAATTTTACATGAGTCGACTAAATCACAGATTATCGCAAATTGGCAAGATTGAGGTGTATTATGAATTATGATAAGTATCGTGATAAAGAGCGAACGGGGAAGAACCTCGCTTACCGGTAAACGATACGTATTACGTATGTATTGTACAGAATAACTATACGTAGGTACACACTATCTGAAAGTCATTGTTGCCTATAATCAACGAAACGTAATCTAAAAGTTTAACTGTTCGTAGTTCGCCTAAAAGTAACGAAGCGTTAATCATGTTTCTAAATAATTTTCAGAGTTGATTTTGAAAGATTACAGAATAACTATACGTAAGTACACACTATTTGACAGTCATTGTTGTCTTTAATAATCAACGAAACGTATTCAAAACTTTAACTGTTCGTTGTCCGCCTAAAAGTAACGAAGCGTCACTCATGTTTTTAAATAATTTTCAGAGTTGATTTTGAAAATTGAGATTGAAAAAACGAGCAACCCTATTTTTGGTACAAAAAACTGCCATCAGTAATCAAAACGACTCATTTCTTGAATATAGAAACCGGGCATAAGATTGTAAATTGGAAAGTATTAAAAACGACTAGTTACCCTCGACTTCGTTCGGGCTGCGTTATCAAATTCAATTGCAACGTAAATAATATTTTTATTGAGATTTGATTTCCATCTTTTTTTAACTTTCCCAAAAACATAATTAATAAATAAATATCCCCGGACTAATTACACACATTGGTCCATTCCCAAAGTAAGCGACGTAAATGCTTGTGATAAAGGTGATTAGAAATAGAAAATAAATTTGTGACGGAAAAATTGTAAAAACTTCAAATAATAAACTTCAAATATGTTAGTACATATAAAACCTAATCGTTGTTTAGGAAATTGATATTGTTTTGTCGATAGATCTTTTGCGTTATATATAAAGTAACCTCCTTAACATATTTTATTATATGCAGTCAATGTTGTGTTAATAATTCGCCAGTGTTGTATTCAACAGTACATAAAGCGACATGCTCGATTCCAATTTCCAATATTGCATTAATCGAGCTTTAAGAGTAACCCTACAGATTTCACTAGTACCATTACAACTTCGCAATATTTCACCCGTCCCGATATTTTTCGTCGTCGACGTTCGTCTAGTATTGCGAAATAAGTAATCCGCTTACTCTAACTCTTTTGCCACTTTCTCTTTATATTCGCACTGCCGATTATTGAAAATGTCGGAATTATATCTAATGCCGTATTTCTGAAAAAATACAACTGTCAATAAAGCAAAGTAGAATGGGCACCGTCTAGCCAGTTTAGACTTCGAAATAACTTTCCATCAGGGGAGTAGTTAAAGTGTTTCTGTTCAGGATTATTCCCCTATAAAAAAACAATTGAAAAAGTGAAAGGCGAACTTGTAGCACTTGATGTGAAGAAGGAAGATATTAAAGAAAAAGACTATCATTATCTGTTTGATATTGACCGTTTGTTGGTATACCTTCTTGGGTTACTTATTCAGTGAATACAAATGAGTCAATGTGTGTGTGTGTGTGTGTGAGAGAGAGAGAGAGTGTAAATAAAATGATCAGTCTATATATCTGTAGTTCACAACTATCCATGCGTCAGGTATTAGTGCCACAGTATACCTCATCATCAGTCGTAGGACGTCCGCTGCTGGACATAGGCCTCCCCCAAAAAGCGCTGCAAGCCACGGTCACCAGCTGCTTGTAACCAGCGACTCCCCGCGATTTTGACCAGATCATCAGTTCACCTGGTGGGAGGTCGTCCAACACTATGTGTTCGTCGTCCTCCGATGCGAGGCCGCCACTCGAGTAACTTTCTTTCCCAGCGTTGTTGGTTCTGCGAACAATGTGGTATGTCTATTGCCACTTCAGCTGGCTAGTCGAAGACTTACGACTTTTGTATACTTACCTAACATAAAATGTTAGGTATAACACAGGATAAAAAAAACACAGGATAAACATATAACACGGGATAAAAAAATTGCAAGTGGCTAAATATAAGCGTGATAGTTTCTTTATATTATTACTATTATTTACGTTATTTCAAACAAGTCACCTCTGTGGTCTAGCGGTCCGGGTGTTGGACTTGACTGCATGAGGTCTCGGGTTCGAATCCCGGGTCGGCCAACAAAAAGAAAATTGGATTTTTCCAATTTTCTAATAAAAAAAAATTTCGTCGAGATTGGAAATGTGCCCGGTTGGCGATAGGCTTGCCACGTCTATCACATTGTGGGACTTAGTGTCAGTGGCTAGTCGTGGGTGCCCTGGTTATGCCTCTGCCTACCTCTTCGGGGATATAGGCGTGAAGATACTTTATTTCAAATAAAAATTAAAAGTTCACAAAATTCTGGAGAAGTACCACTGAACTCCTCCTAACATACACACGCTCACAAGAAATATATACTCTTATAAAGACCAGATGTTGCCCGCGTGATTAATTATCCCACAAGAACATTTTTCGGGATAAAAACTATCCTATTTGTTAATCCAAGTTATATAATAGAGGGTTCTTTGTGTGTGCTAAATTTCATAAAAATCGGTTAAGCAGTTTCATTTCAGTTATCAACAGTCAACAGTTAACAATATAGGTCATGGTTGTCTATAACCATCAGCAAAACCCATGTACTTAGTCGCTGTCATCTATACATTAAAAAGAATGTCGTTTTAATTTCACTATTTATAACTCAAGAACGGCTAAACTGATTTGGCTGAAAATTGATGTGAAGGTAACTTAGACCCAGGTAACGAACATAGGATATTTTTTATTCCTTTCGACTGCGAGGAATCTAGTAACTGAACGGGTGGAACAAAGTTCGCCGGATCAACTAGTATGCTATATTAAAAGAAGCAAATTGTAAAAAAACTTGTCGTATTTTTAAATAATATTAAAATGTAAATTTCAAATTGTTATTTATGATCGTAACTCTTACATAATTGATAGGGGAGCCCCAAATATATTAAGATGTATTAGTCATAACAAAGTTATTCGTATGTTATCTGTGCAGAAAGGTCAGTAACATAACATTATACTTTTTAAACATACTGATGACATCTTTTAATTATGAGATGAGTCATGGTTACAAACGTTACATTATTATACCGGATACACTCGAAATCTTTATATTTAAAACTAGCTTTCGCCCGCGACTCCGTCCGCACGGATGTCGGTCTAAAACTGAAAACTTATGATTTTTATTTCTACGTATTTTTCCAGGATAAAAAGTATCCCATTTTATGCCCAGGATAATAAAGTATAATAATACCAAGTTTCATCGAAATCGAACCGTTAGTTTTCACGTGATGCCTGAACATATAGACAGACAGACAATTTTTTTTAATCACATATTTGGATTTGGTATCGATCCAGTAACACCCCCTACTATGTATTTTTTCAATATTTTCAATGTACAGAAATGACTCTTCTACAGATTTATTATATGTATAGAATAGATAAAGTCGGGTTTGTTACAACACTTACAGCTCGAGTTCTGCTGGACCCATTTTCATGGTATTTGATTCATTGGATTTGTCTACGCTCCGAATAGCAGAATCCTCTTTAAAAACAGTAAAACAAAAACAAATATAATGAAAGAGTAATCGTTGATATATATAAAAGAAAGTCGTGATAGTTAAACCGATTATGCTGAAAATTGATGGAGAGGTAGCTTAGAACCGGAAAAGGACATAGGCTACTTTCATACAGCAAGGAACTAGGAAAAACCACATTTTAAATTTTCCCATACAAACTGAACGGGCGGAATGAAGTTCGCCGGAACAGCTAGTAAAATATAAAAGTGTACGTCCCCAGTTGTTTCTTATCATAGGAAGAATACTTTTATTCTATCCTCTCTTTGGTCTGGCGTCGGACTTGATTTCTTAAGGTCCCGGGTCCGATCCCCGGGTCAGGCAACTAAAAAACTAGAAAATGCGATTTTTATTTTTTTAATAAAAATGACGTTTCCAATAAAAATTGATTGGATATGTGTCCGGTTGACGATAGGTTTGCCTGCTATCATATTGTGGGACTTATGCCCGATTTCACCAAGAGCCCCTATACTTTAGGGGACCTTTTAACGTTACTTATGGGACTGTGTCCATATAAAACAGTCCCCTAAAACACGTTAAAAGTCCCCTAAAATATAGGGGCTCTTAGTGAAATCGGGCATTAGTGTCTTCCGCAAGTCGTGGGTTAGCCTCTGTTTAGCTCTCCGGGGATTTGGGCTTGAAGATATTTACTTACCTTTATGCTCTCTTGGTTGCGTTACGTCCAAATTTTTTTTTTAATTTTGATATTTGCCATTAGCCATTTTGCCATTAATCAAGTCGAAATTTGCATTAAGTTATCCGATTTAACAAAATCGGGCTCTAATTATTAAAAATTAGTCAAAGTCGTCAAAGAAAGTCGCAAAGAGTATATAAATACTACGTAATAAGAGGCAGGACTACCATAGATACATAGCAAACCCGAATTTGTGTAAAGTTTACTAGAAAAAATATAACCCATATAATTTGAAAGTAAGTCTAAAGGCATTCAGATATAAGGCAACTAGTGTCATATGATTTGGACGAATAAAAAACATAGCAAACTTTTTTTTTTTGGATATGAAAATTGCGCCCAACAGGAAAGTCGTGTCAGACTCTTGGGTAAGGCGGCGGCCTCCTTACTCAAGTTCATATGAGTTTTGACGGGAACCGGGAACGAGAAATTACACGATACACTAGTTTCTCTTCATTAATACTTCACTTGTGCACTTTAACTGAACATAATTACATGAAATGCCACCGAAATTGGGTAATTTCACATAATTTATGTATATGTGAAAGTCAATAAATGACGTTAGAATCTACGACCATCTTTTCTCTTGATGGCGCCAAACTTCCGTCCAAGACTTATACATTGGTTTCAAACACATAAAAAGTTTCGGGATAGATTACTAATTTTTAACTTATTTTATTACTATGTTTACAAGCTTTGATTTAACTTGCAACGTAGTTCATACGTTAATACTGCCTATGTACCGATTGAGCTAAAATTTTTCATGCATAAGTGAAACGGAAGACAACGTAAAATTATTATAACACTAGCTGCACCCCGCGGTTTCACCCGCGTAAGTCCCAATCCCGCGGGAACTCCGGGATAAAAAGTGGCCTTTATGTTATTCTGGGTCTTCAGCTATCTACATACCAAATTTCATCGCAATCGGCTTTGTAGTTTTTGCTTGAAAGAGTAACAAACATCCATACATCCATACATACAAACTTTCGCAATTATAATATTAATAGGATGGAGCTGATCTGACGATGGATTTCAAGATGGCCGTATGAACTCTAAAAGTTCACATTTTAGGGCTAATTTGATACGTCTTTAATAGTACACCTAAAATTAACTGCTTGACTTAAAGTTTTCGACACATCTTCACTAAAAAAATAAAACTTGGAAATGGACTACTGGAAATTCAAACAAGTACCTAAAAATAAATTAGGCACGCAAATATATTCCTTATATTGGAAGGCAAACAAGCAGACGGATTTCCTGATGGTGAGAAATTCACGCTGCCTAGAAACATCAAAGGTGGTAATGGTGCGTTGCCAACGTGAGGCCGGGATGTTAGGCCTCGAGCAAAAAAATCTAAACTTATTTTTATTTAGGTATCAATAAATCTAAACTTATTTTTTCCATTTTTATGAGGCCTTTGGTTACAATTGTCAATTAAATGGATAGCCAATCAAAACCTCGTCAGGCTAGGCTTGCTCTCTAATTTCATCTTCCTATTTATGAGGTACTAGCCGACCCGGCGAACTTCGTGTCGCTTGCTATTAAGAGCTATTGACGGTTTGCATGGACAAAAATGTAGTTTTTCTCACTGTCCTTGCAATTTTTCAGATCTTTTTCTTTTCTTAGAACCTTCTCCTGGCAATAATTAACACACCAAAAATAAAACATTGAAACGGGTCCATTCGTTTAGGCGTGATGTTACGACCACGCGATAAGGGTATTTATTTTTATACATGTATAGATAGAAATAAGTTTTGCTATACCTTATACAATACCTACCGCAATAGTTAGGTATTACAGTAAACTCTTTACGCTTAAATGTACTACAAAAAAATAACCGGTCAACAAATAAATATTCTTTTTTTAATGCCTATCCTCGCGGTTTTTACAACTTCACATTAATAACTATCTATTATAATTAATTAATACCTAACTAATTAAATTAATAAATAAGTAATAAATAACATAAATAACTATTCGACGTAACGTTTTCTTTATAGTAATAATAAAACTATCCTATGCTACTTTTAATACTTCCAAGAATAAATGTACAAAGTTTTATGGTGATTTGTTGAGTAGCTTTTGCTAAAATTGTAACTAACAAACGTACTTACATTTGCCTTTATAATATTAGTAGGAATTTTGATAGACACGTAGGTATTTAACCAACAATTGAATTAAACTGACTTTCATACGGCTTAAGTTTTGACCGTTAAAAGTATGACCTGAAAACCTTAATTATATAGGTTTCCCCTAACGCTAGCTCCTAAGGGCGTAGCTAGGATTCTGTACAGAGGGGGGCAGGTAAAGAAAATCCTAGACTATTTTGTTTTATTCATGATATTATTTATTTAAATATTACTTTTCTTTTTTTTCCAATTTTATTAGAAAATTTAATTAAAAACATGTTGCTCGGGATTAGATGTGCTCGGTTGACGATAGGCTTGCCACCTATCACATTGTGGGACTTACTGTCTTCGGCTTGGTTGTGCCTCTGCCTACCTTTTCGGAGATATGGGCGTGCACCTTGTATATTAAGTTTGTATTTAACAACAAAAGCTGTTAAAATATACTAAATTAAATACAACCTAAACGAGCATTAAATACAACTTAAGCGGTTCCGCAAAGGGAACACTTACTACCTCCCCAAAACCAAACATAAGCAGCTTCGCAATTCGCGCCATCTTCTAGTATTTTCTGAACACTTAGCGAATCGCGTCGCAGTAACAAAATACATGCGGGACATGAAGGCAAATCATCCTTAAAGGACAATGGCAGATCTCCATAGTGACAATTGTCTGGATTCAAATTGAAGCGTCCCGTATAAGAAAAATGTGTCTAAGTTTCAGTAATAGTACCTGAGTCTACAAGCTAGTTTATTTTCATTCGAGAAAGCCGAAAAAAAAGATATCGGAGTTTGAAATGTTTTGATTTTTAGGCTATGAATAAACACAGTCATGTTCTATGTCATTATCACATTACTTATTAATATGGTAGATTAACATTAAATCAAACACCATCATGAATAAATAACAAATACAATGAAGTAAACACAATTTTACTCTTTTTTTACTATTACGAAGTTTGATTTCAAATCTTGTTTGCATGTTAATTTCCACATTTATTTTATTATAGGCTGTATATAATATTACACTATACTACTTGGCGGTATGAATAATATGCCGTGGTGAAGAGTTTTTCAGTAATTTTAATCTAAAGTTCAGAATCATCACAATATCACGCAAAAGTGTTCTGTAGCACAGATTAATGTAAATGTGTTCTGTAGCATCTAACCACAGAACAACATCTAACTGTCAAACTGTTACTGTCAAAAACGATAGTAGCGCTATGACATTAGACTCGATTAAAAGTAAAATCGATTAAACATTAAACTGATCCAATCTGATGAAATCCGATATACCATATTTATTGGATTTTAATGTTATAATACTTCAATTAGCTTATTGATATCGATGCTAAACGTGAAATAATTGAGTTCAATTAAGCATGTTTTAAAACCACAACCAACACTAGATCCTAAATTGTATCGATTATTTATTTCATAATTGATACAATCGGTTCATACTATTAGTATTTGTAAATGTCACACCACTATTGACAATTGAAGTTTAATGTACCTACTTCGTAATCAGTTGATATGCTTTTTATATCATAAATAAACTCCGGCTTTTAAGAAAAAAATTAAAAACATGAAAATTCGTTAAAAATTAATTCGACTTGATTTGTTTTAGTGAAATCTACGGACGCTAACACAAACCCAAACATTTTTCTGCCATTATCCTTTATAAGTTAACATGAATAAGAGGTTGAATTCGACTAACGGTCAATATTAATAATCAATCCTAATCCAAAACTTGCTGTTCAAGATTGATTTGATTCATTCTTATGTTATCGCTTGCCAATAACATATCTGTGGACAGGATAAATATGGCAATTAGGTACCTACAGGATTGGCCGGCGGATACGCAGCTATCTAGATTGCTTGAAATCCATCTTTAGATATACATTATTAACATTGGCCGTAAGTAAGAAAGTATTATGCATTAGTATTAAGCGCGTATTTTTAATAAACATTTGGATTTAGGTTCTACAAAGGCTCTTTTACAAAGTTTTCCCTATTGTAGTACCTACTACTATTCAAATTATGCGCTTCGGCTTTACATTTATACTCTTTTTACACTCTGACTTTTATTTTTGAATTGGCTGACCTAATCTAAATGTAAGCTAAATGATTAATTATTTAAAACAACTCTATATAGATATCTTTAAAATACATTCGGATTTCTAAATCTTGATGAATATAGCCGAAGCGTATAATTTAAATAGTACTGTACGCGTTGTTTTTGAAAGTTGATGCTACTGAGTGGAATGGATTTGGAATGCTTTGGGAGTGAAACTTGATGAGGACAAAGCACTGAAATTGTAAAAACGACCAATTTGAAGCAACTTTTGTCTAATAAAGTTTTTTAGAAAGTCAATACTTGTTGATTTATTCACTTATGAAAGTTTAAAATTTTTAACAAATCAAACAACGTCTTTGATGGTTATTCGAAGATAATTTTAAAAACACATACTTATTTAAAATATTTGTTAGATCCAAATAAAGCTTACGAAAAAGATAAAAATAATAATTATGAATAATCGCTGAAGAAACCATAGCAACAAAACTGTAGCTTAATGAAAGTTGGTTCTTATTTTTTTATTTTTTTTTTCAAACCAAAATTGAAAGTCTTAAGACAAAATGCATTTTTCTGGAAAAAAAAGATACAATCTTTTTTTAACCTCTTTTTCTTTAAACTTGCTAGCATAAAAACTAAGAAAGTTACGGATACACACACTTCAGAATAAATAAGCAATTGCTGAACTTATATCTTACAAATGAACAAAAATGATGAAGAAAGATACGTCTTCATTTATTATTCTAGTGAATGGCTGAAATTTAATTTTAGCGACTTTTTAGAGAAAATGATTAGGCTCAGTTTTTAACCACGGGAAAAAGCGTGTTATACAAGTATGTTTGACGTGTTTGCACGCACGTGTGTGTAAATCTGACTGTCATCGTTACTTTTGTACGGATGTGCGAATTCAAATTCAAATCACTAATTTGCAAAATAGGGTTACAAATTGAGTTGTTTTGATGTATTAAAAGTAGATAGAGGCCTATTTTATCATTTTTGGCATGCAAATTTGTTCTCCAAAATTAGGTTTAAATTACAAATTTAAATTTTACCTAAGCAATTAACCAAAAACCTACCTAAAAGATTGCAAATTACTAAATATGGATAGTACGGAACACTTGGCCATTTTTTTTTAATTTTAGCGTTCCTGCGTAATGCATTGCGATCTTTAATCCCATTGCTATTAGACCAGGTGGGCTGATTCATCACATCAAGTTATTGATTATAAAAAACCGCAAGGAAAAAGTCCCTAAGAGTATTTATTAATATATTGTGTATTCTTCCAAATCTTATCGGGCATTCGCGCTATCTTAAATCAAAGTTATGGCCAGCGAATCATATAAAGAGATTAGATAACAGTGATAACAATAATAATCACGAACAATATAAATAAGTAGTAGTAATGAGCGAGGGCATTTCTCACGGTGTACCAACACATCCCTTGTGCTTATAGACGTAACTTCTACGTTAAGGTAAGACAGTTTTGCAAAATATTGTTGTTTAAAGTTTTTAGGTACTTCAAGATCTTTTTTGTAACGGCAAAAGCTGACTTCTCGTTCGTTGCTGATAAGTGCACTTGAAGGGCTCGTAGACACTATACGGTGTCACGTGGTGCTACGACATCAGGTGGTGCTACGACATCGCGTTGTGCTACGACATCGCGTTGTGCTACGACATCGCGTTGTGCTAGGACATCGCGTTGTGCTACGACATCCCATTGTGCTACAAAGTTGCGTTGTCCTACAACGCGACATCGTGTCAGGGAAATCTACGATGAGCTACGTAAAAATACGCGACATGCTCTCGTAACGTAGAAACTCGTTGTATGGAAAATATTTCATGATCCAATTTGAAGCCTTTATAACTTATTTCCGTAAGACTGTTGATACTTATTTATTAATAGAGGTTGGACAAACACAGTGTATTAGAAAGTGCCTACCGAAACCTATAGACATCTTACATATTATCTAAAGACACAACAGTAACAGTAAATAGTGAATCTCGGCATACTAGGAAAAGTGCTGTACAGCACTCTGCCACCAGTGATCTTGTTGGTAGTGACATGTTAAACCTGCGCTCGCCTCCTCCGAGCTGCCAGGTATATAGGCACATAGTCTATTCTACTCAGTAAACCCGGGTCAACGCCGGAAATACAGTAGTAACAATCAGGCGAGTTGCTTAGATACTGTTTATAATAGACTCAAAAAATTGAGGAGCTTTTCAGTTTGACTCGATTCAAGATGAAATTTAACATTTCGGCTTTTTGAAAAAGAAAAGAAAGATCAAATCGCAACTTCGTACCTAATGAAACAGTAGGAGTTTGTTTTTGCAGTTTTACTGGCTCTTAATATTGTTATCTGATTATAAAACACCAGCTTATTAATATAATTCTTCGAAATATTGAATGTAATTGCCATTGTTATTAAGTTTTATTATTCACCACTTATATAAATACTAACCTTGAATTTCACTTTTCAGCGAAAATGACCAGAAATACTATTTTGATTGTTCTGGGCTTGATAACCAGCTCCATAAGTCTGCCATATCAGCAAATAGTTGATCGGACAACCAGTAAGTTCACAGTTTTTTAAGTTATACCTGGCAATTAGATTTTTTTACACTCTACGGAAAAAGAGGGATGTTACAAGTTTTAAGTATCTGTGTGTGCATGTGTATGTGTGTCTGTCTGTCTATGGTATCACCACTCCTAAATAAATCAAACGGTTTTTTAAAGTTAATGTGATCGAGATGATTCTTAGCTGCGACATAGCGGTATATCAGGGGTTATTGTAAATTTAAATTTTTTGAGTGTTTAATTTTTATTAATATTTTCATTTTATTTTTTACTACTTTATTATTATATTTAGTCTTACCATGCCATCTCAATCTTCTTAAGTCAACGCTTCTTAATATTTCAGGTGGAGATTTCGAATTCGTTTCCCGTGAACAATGGGGAGCGAGAGACCCAGTGTACATCACCGAGCAAAATCTTCCAGTGCCACTGGTGATCATCCACCACACCTACCAACCTGGAGCATGCTATAACATTGCGGCCTGCTCACAAGCTATGCGCATAATGCAAAATGTTCATCAACTACAGAACGGATGGGAAGATATTGGCTATAAGTAGGTGTTTTGTATAGGATCTTTTATATGCTTAAACCGATAAGAAGAATACCGCCTAACCTCTTTCGTTTTGCGAAGTTGGATAAAAAGAGCTGACGCGTAAACTATGAGGATTTATTGAAATATTTTAATTTTTGTGTTACGAGTATATGTAGGGTCGGATTTCGTGGTCTAGAGGCCCCAGACACAAAGAAGTCTTCACATGGTGTCTTCCCTGGCCCCAATTTATTTTCCAACAATATTTAACAAAAGCAACAAAAAAATATCAAGATCAGATGTCTGCTATTCCGAATGTGATAGATTTTTTACGAAGTCTACTGGATGGCCCGTGGCTTTCGCCCCGGTTATCCTCTCCTAAATCCGGCCCTGAGTATAAGGAAGAAGAGGAGAGGACATGTAAGCTCTCCTGATGGTAAGAGACAACTGTGGCTTATAGCAGTGGTGCCTATACTTTACGCTGTGGAGATCGACTTGAGAAAAAGTTAAGATCGACATTTTTATTTTTATGTATTTTTTTATTAGAAATAATAACACGTATTTATATTATCATTTATATTTATGTTTTAATCATAAGTAATTATTAGCAGTTTCTCATAGTTTCCTACTATTTACACACTTTTGTAGATAAAATATATACGAAATTCAAAAATAAAATCTTGTCGGTACTAACTGGCTTAACCTCTAAGATCGACCGGTCGATTGCGATCGAACATTTGGGCACCACTGGCTTATAGACATCACAGACATTATAAAAGTATCGCTGTCTTGTGACTTGGATGTGGCTTTTCTTGTGTCTGGGCTCCTTTGCAGAATAGACCATCTGCCTTCCTGCCAGGCAGCTCGTAAAAGGTGAGCATAGGGCTTACCGTCTCCAACACCGTGACATTTGACTTGGTGGTAGAGTTTCGCAGCGACTCACCCGGATTGGTACCACCGCCTTACCTATTCCTGCCGCCATAACGTCATGGCGTGTTCCGGTTCAGAGGGTAAGGTAGTCGGTAAACTTACTTTTGCTCGAGGCCTAACATCCCGACCTCAGGTTGGCAACGCACAATTACCACCTTTGGTGTCTCTAGGCAGCGTGAATTTCTTACCATCAGGAAATCCGTCTTGCTTGTTTGCCTTCCAATATCATAAAATAAAAAATAAAATAAGTATACCGGCTACCAATCCAAACATTGTTATTAAGGTGAATATGTAAGGCGGCTAATCCCCACCCGATCAAACTAATGCCCAGAATTCTACCAGCAGTGATTTTGATGATGACTAATTTCTATACTCGCGTCTTACAAGCTACCTTATGTGTTTGTTCTAGAACAGTTTTATTTTAAATTGTGCGACCTCTTAAGGAAATTTGAAATGGACTTAATGAAATAAAACTCCTTTGTAACATAATAAAAATGGTTATTTTATTAATCTTTATATATATAATTCTTCTGTGAGTGTGTATGTCACTGAACTCCTTTTAGACGGCTGGACCGATGATGATGAAAGTTTTTGTGTGTGTGTTCAAGGGAATTCGAGAATGGTTTAGATTCACAATTTGATCTCCTGGAAAATGTTTTTTTAATTAATTTTTTAATAATAAGTCGTTGTTGATTTGGGAATGTTTCACATCGGATCCGACAGACTGCGCTACTGTCGAAGCTTTAATGTCAAGCGATACGAAGTTTGCTGGGTCATCTAGTTTTCTATAAATTTTAAAGAAAGAAAAAATTTCGCCCCATACAGGATTTGAACCTGTAACCTTTCGTCTCAAGCCGACGAATGCTCTAAGCAATTGAGCTGCTGAGGATTCAAGTCCCGTGGCGAAATTTTTAATTCCTTTCTTACCCGTTAACGCGGGTAGTTATGTCCTATAGATACACAATTTTGAGTACCCACCAAATGAGTTCATCATTACAGATGAAATTTACATTTTAGAATGGCCATAACTTCCGTTTCTCGCAACGTATTGTTATTTTAGCACTTGCCTTGTGCTTGGGATAATATTCTATAAATTTCAAAGAAAGAAAAAATGTCGCCCCAGACAGGATTTGAACCTGTACCTTTCGTCTCAAGCCGACGAATGCTCTAACTAACCAATTGAGCTACTGAGGATTCAAGTCCCGTGGCGAAATTTTTAATTCCTTTCAAATTTAATTTTTTTCAATTTTCAAATTTAATTTAAAAAAAATTCAAATTTTATTTTATTAATATTAAAATTGAATGCATTTTTCCCCGTTCCAGCTTTGCAGTGGGCAGCGACGGTGTGGTGTATGAAGGTCGTGGCTGGAACAGAGTGGGTGCTCATGCTGCAGGATCTAACACGATAAGCGTTGGAATCGTTCTTATCGGGGACTGGGTTTGTAAGTATACTTTACAATACTCTATCGTTTGTGCATATGACATTAAGGTTCAACGACCCCATCACTTGCCTAATGGATATCCTTACTCAGTCCGTCAAACTTAATTGATAGCTTCCAATAACCGAATTTAAAAAAAAACGAAAGCCATGCACGATAGTTTGATGTCTTATAAAATATAAATGTTATTTAATGGATTAAGAAAAACCTTTTTTATTATGGCACTGAATGAAAATCCGCCTGAAAAAAGCGTACACAGAATGTTAAGTGGTATTCATTCGTTTTTTAAATATTACCCGGTTATAATCTGGGAACATTGAGTTTAATAGAGAATCAGTTCTTTAATTAGTTAAAAAAGTGTGTTTTTTGTTTACGAAGAGAACATTAAGGTAATCCAAAAATATTTATATCTGTATCTGTTCCTCTTTCAGCTCAACTACCACCCCTTATTCAAAGAGAATCCGCGAAGAAGTTAATTGCTGCTGGAATAGAAATGGGCTACATTTCCCCAGAATATAAGTTAATTGGTCATAGACAAGTGACAGCTACTGAATGTCCGGGACAAGTGTTATTCAACGAGATCTCTTCGTGGGACAGATTTGAACCAAACTTTTTTTAAGAACGTATCTGGAATGTTAACAGTCGATAAAATATCATGACGTATGTTGAAAAAAATCATTGTAAATAAACATACATTTAAAAACGTTAAATAATCGCATAAAAAAACAATGAATAATTTAGCTAGGAATTATCTCAATCACGTCAGCTTTCATTAAAAAAGAAAAAATCAAAAACGTAAGGCAAAGAAATCCGTCCATTCGTTTAGGAGTTATAAGTTATAACGTCATAGAAATACGTCAAATTTTTGACTCACCTCTTTTTCCGTCAAGGGCTAAATCTGTCTATCCTTTAAACATAGTGGAAATATATCTATTTATTTTAAATAAAAATACAGCTACAAATGTCTTCACTTAATTATTGTAAGTAGTAATGGTTGTTTTGGTAAATAACAATTTTAAATTCTAAAATTACAGATTTTTTAGGTTTGTATATTGTGTAAAATAAAATAAAAACAAGTAATATTAAATATTCTGTGTGTTTCGACATAAATAAAACAAAAAAAACATATTTTTTGACTCATATCAAATTTAACAAGCCCCCTCATAACGGAAGACGTTATTTACGAATAGCCTTTTGCGACAGAAGTTGAATCCTACTCCTATAGTATTTAAAGTAAATCGGACTTCCACAGGTGCAGCAGGTAGCAGATCCAGCCTCGGAAAGAAAGACATGTAAATATTAGTATTTATAAAATTCTTGTTTTATTAGAAAACCATGCGCTATGAGTTACAGTTTAAAAATGTACTACTATGAAACTCAACAATTTTAAAAAAAGTATCTTCACGCCCTTATCCCCAAAGAGGTAGGCAGAGGCACACAGGGCACCCACTAGCCGAAGATACTAAATCCCACAATGAGATAGGTGGCAAGCCTACCGCCAACCGGGCACATATCCAATCCTGAGCAACATTTTTTTTATTAGAAAATTAGAAAAACCCAATTTTCTTTTTGTTGGCCGACCCGGGATTCGAACCCGGGACCTCATGCAGTCAAGTCCAACAACTGAACCGCTAGACCACAGAGGCGATCTCAACAATTTAAACGGTTAATAATTAAATTTAAGCACAGTAAAAGTACACAAAACCGAATTCGATTTCGATATTATGTTCACAAAAATAAGAATTATCTTCCATTTCTTTGGACCACTATCATCGGGCCCAGACTTGGTGCTAACCGGATCGGAAGTAAGGTCTTTCAACTAAAAAAAAATAATGTCGGTTTACCAATGACAAATAAATCGATAAACATATTATATAAAAAATAGATATAGAAATTGAACACACGTGTAACCTTCTTTTTTGAAAAGTAGAATAATGCAAAAGAGAGCATGCATAATTCTACCTAATTAATTGTTACAAAGATGTTAACAATATTTTAACACTTTTGATTAATTTAAGATTTTAGTGAAGATGCTAATGCAAGAACATTGGTGAGAATTAAAGAACTTAAGGCTTAGCACTCTTTTCACTTGACAATGAAAGGGTCAAGAACCAGTCTTTGTAAACTATATTTTATATATCTTGCTCGCATCTTAAGGCCCCATACTCAGTCAGCCAGAAGAGCCAATCACCGCGCTCCCCCGTTCCATGATTACTATGAACAATGGCGCTCTAAAGTAAACGTCTTAAGCGACAAATCACTATTTTTGACATTATAAAAGTAATTTGAAAAAAGGTATAAAAACTGAAACACTTATCTTTTAGGTACAGTACTTATCTATGTTTACGTTAAATCTGGTGTCGATATTTTCATATTTGAAGTAGACATATGCGTTTTGCTTTCAAAAAAGGGTTAACTTTTTGATTTTTTTTTCTATCGAGCAAAGTGAAATGAATCGTGTTTTGGAAACATTAGTCTAGTAAAGCATATTCATGTTAATCTTGTGTATTTTTGTCAGCAAGATCCATGTTTCCTTTGTATGAAAAAAACAGTAAACTGCTGACGTATTTTAGGGTATATGGCCCCTTAAGTGTAATTATAAACATACGTAGTTTAAATATTCTGACTGCATTTTAAACATAACAAATATCTCCTTGTATATAATACTAGCTGACCAAGCAAACTTCGTATCGCTTGACATTAATGCTTCGACAATAGCGCAGTCTGTCAGATCCGATGTGAAACATTCCAAAATCAACAACTACTAATTATTAAAAAATAATCGAAAAACATTTTCCAGGAGACCAAATTGTGAATCTAAACCATTCTCGAATGAACTTGAACACACACAAAAAGTTTCATCAACATCGGTCCAGTTGTCTAGAAGGAGTTCAGTGACAAACACACGAACACAAGAATTATATATATAAAGATGTACAATTTAAGTAGCATTATATAATGTAATAATATACCTAATTTTATGTGGCACCTGCGTGCTTACTGTTGGTCCTTTGACTGATGAAGAAAGCCAATAGGCAATAAGTTCGCCTTTGGTAAAAAGTAATTTGGTTGTTGTAATGTAATATTATGCTAAAATAAGTTTGTAAGTAATTATAAACAAACTATTCGGAATTTGATTTTACTTTTCTTTTAATAGAAGTACAAACAGTGGCTGTGCTGAATAAGAAAATCTTTATTTAACTATTTCCATTCAACCTATTTCTAACTTAATCAAGTAGAGCTTGCCAATGTCATGTTTAAATTATTTAACTCAAGTAACCGAGAAACTTAACATATACAAAGGCGTCGCCGTCCCAGCCTATTTTGAAAATTGACCATGAACATTACGAAACATATTAATATTATGAAATTACTATTATTATATTTTGAAGAAAATGCTATAAAACGTTTTGGCCGTGGATTCATAGGTAGAACACAGACACACAATATTACGAGTATTTACTAGCAAACTAGACGCCATTTTATATTGAGTTGTTAGGTAAAACCTATAGAATAAGCATAAAGTTTTACCTGAACGAGCTTCTGGCCTGCCAGTTAAGAAGAGGCATAACTGTTGAGACATAAATGCTAGTTAATTATGGTTGATAGAAAAAAATATTAACATAATCAATCTTTATTTTTTCATACGAAGACTTTCAATGTTCATTGCTTAACTAACGTTTTAAAATGTACAATTTACTTTAGTTAAAAAAGTTTATTTACATTAAACAAGTTCACATTTTCAGAAATCGGATTTTTCTTGTTGTCATCTTTATCAAGCTGTTTTTTCACCATAAATAAAAGTATTTTTTACTATCGCCAACCATGTAATTCTGTATTTGTTTCTTTCGTAAAAAGGTAAGTCATAGATATATATTAGGAACAGAGAAGGGCCAAAAATGTAGCCCTGAGAGACACCTACGGTAACAGCAGCATCTGTCAATGTTTCTCAATTAACTCAAAAATTTTAACTCGACTATTCCCGAGCTTTTATTTTTATTATTTACCACACCTAAAGCGCTTAGTGTCACTCTCAGCTCAGACAGTTTCTGGAAGTGGTTCTCCTTGTAAGTAATAGAGCTAAGTTTTCGATAAGACATTAGCGGCACGTCCCTTGACTAATGACCGCCTCACTGACTGTGTCACGCGTATTTATCATTCATTTCGTAATATCGAAAAAATATCTACTTGATTTTAATTTTAATTACTAACTTGTCTATTTTAGATACGATCATATGTAAAACAGACAAGTTAGTAATTGTAGTAATTTATATTAAAAGACGTACCTACAGCTTGTTATGTTACAATTTTTATTTCAGCGACGCGACTCTCAGTGCAAACGAAATCATAAGTTTCAGTTTTGATCGCATGCCTGAGGTTGTCAAAATTGTAAATATTTTATACCTAAACTCATTTTGTAAAAGAGTTCTCTATCTTATGTACGTTAGTACTAAAACTTATTTTATGCCTGAAGGTCAGTCGTCATGACTGAACAGTTTTTTGATTATTATTCGTTATTGGATAATTAGTCAAAGTCATTTGATTGGTCAATTTATAGCCTTTTCACCTATCATAAGACAGCATGTAATATCATTAGCTGTTTTAAGTATGCGATAGTTACATTTCTGCCTTCTTAATGTAATAATAGGCGTGGTAATATAGACATATCTAAGTAATGCGTTTGTTAATACTGATATTTAATTAATAATGTAGATAGACTTATCACTTCAAAGCATCTTTTTATTTATCGTGCAGAATTCATAAAATAAATTTTGAGGTCATAAGATTTTTCAAGAGCTTTTGAAACCAAAAAGTATTTTTTTTTATATTTCTTGTATTTCTTGTAGTTTTGATGCATTTTTTTATCGTAGATGCAAGCATCCCAGCTCGTTGGCTGCCTGATAAAAGTGGTGACCACTGCTCGTAGACATAAACAACAAGAGTGTAAGAACAAAGAAAATATATTAACCCTCTTTTTACAAACCCCTGGATCAAATTTTCGAGAGCAAGACGTCAGGTAGACTATCCTGGGATAGTCTCTCTGGAGTTTGACTATTTGTATAAACACGGTGCGCGCAAAGCATTATGAACGTCCAAGCATCAAAGTGATATAGGCGGAAACCTTTACCTCGCCGCGTTGTTGAACTTCGGAATATTAATGGTGGGACCATATTAAATAGGTTGTCATAACAAACTTTATTGCAAAAATTGAAAGCATGCACACAAAGATGCAACGTCTCTTGGACGAATAAGTGGCTCTAAATCTCTTGTATTATATTGTACGAATAGAGTTGTCGACGAGCCTTACCGCCCTACGTTGTATTCGATCAAATTAGACGCTTTGATACTGGGAGCGCCAGCCAAAGTTGACAACCGTACTCTGTGAGTGCACTCGTATTTTGTGTAGCTCAAGTTTGAAAGTGAAATACTTCCTAAGTACCATACCAATTTCTTACAGCGCAAGCACCCTCCAAATCTTTGCGAAATCAACCTAACATATTATGTATGTTCTATGAAATGGCAAGCAATAATTTTGAAAATTTGGAGTTTAAATAAAATTATTTTTTGTGGATAGCGCACATTTTCATGGGTTGAATTTGACTAGGTTTTGCACACCTCACTCTGGAACTCACAACAAATACTCAATTGCGGAAAAAAGCCTGTCCATGCTCTCTTTTACGTTTTTCCGCGAAATATTTGCTAATATTTGCACGCATAGCAATTAATGCTCTTATTCTATCAGTGATGTGCAGTATAAATAGTAAAGGTTATATAACAAAACCTTGAGGGACTCCTGCGTTAATGGACTCCGCATTAAAAGTAATTCCATCAACAACGACCTTAATGTTGAGGTCCTCCGAAAAAGCTAGCTATCCATTTCTGAAATTTCGTTGGCAAAAATATACAGACATAGCGACTACAATTCCATTTTTTTTTATTTTCGGTGTTAAGGGATTTAACAACTTTTAATCGAAATTAGGTTTCTTCTAAATTTGAAGGAGATGAGACATATGTTTGACCGCCATGGTAATCAAGGAGATCGCTGTGTTAGCGCAAACGCCTAACACCACAGACCAACCGCGAGGCTAGGGTTCGATACCCGACGGAGTCAGACATTTGTGTGATATTTGTAGATGTCTACATTTCTGGGTCTGGTTGGATTATTAAATTTATTCTGATATTTATTTAATTATTTCAGTGTACTAGTTACCGTTGACACTCATAACACAAGCATATAATTTGCTCAAGTTAGATTCTCTTGGTAAAAAAATATCTTTGAATGAAAAAAAATAACATAACAATGTAATAAATACTTTATACTCTTGTAGTTAGACAACAAATCTTTTATACTCGCATATTCAATGACGTCAATCAGTCTTAATGAATGAGATAGCGTAGTCAATAGTGTAGGTAATTTTCAATACATAATTTTCTCGTAAGGTTCTTCCCCGACCACTTTTTGTCACGGCTTATTACGGACTATGTAACACTCCAATCATGTTATTTTGGTTGATAAAATGATAAACAATTATTACGTCAGATGACGTTGCTTGTTAGGCAGTATACGTCATTATGAATAACTCAATATTTGACTTTATTAATCAGCATAACTGGATATACAATCGCTAGTCGAACGTGATCAGCCACGTGCCTGGTAATTTTATTGCGTACCATACTTTGGCAGCTTGTAGCTTACCAAGCTAGTAACAGCTTTGCCTAGTACAATTCTTGCGATGATGCACACATCTAATCCTAGGCAACATTTTTATAACAAAATTGGAAAAACCACATGTCATTTTTTGTTGTCTGACCCGGTAATCAAACCCGGGACATCATGAAGTCAAGTCCAACACCTGGACCGCTAGGCCACAGAAGCGATAATGTTAGAGTATGTTGTTGAAAATGATGTATTATTATCTATTCCAAGTATGACTTCAGGCTACTTACAATATTTAGATAGTTCAGTATTTAATTTTTTAAAAAGTTATTTTTATGGATATAACAAAACCCTAGTCGACATATTAAAAGATTAATTTATGGAATTCTACTGAGAAGAGTTACTTGGGTAAAAGTTTTTTTTTATAATTTTGGAATGGAAAGCAAACAAGCACATGCATTTCCTGACGGTAAGAAATTCACGCCGCCTAGAGACACCAAAGGTGGTAATGGTGCTTTGCCAAACAAAGACCAGGACGTTAGACCTCGCCTAAACTAAGTTTACCGGCTACCTTAGAACTCATTAGACACTTCAACCAAATTCGACGCCATAACTTTGTAAAAACATTGTACAAAACTTGTATGTACAGTTGCTTAACATTTTCATTATAAAATACAATAGGTATGTTATTTGTACTAAGGTCATCATAATGCAATTTCAATTTACCTACCTGTCTTGACAGATATTGACTAAGATTGACGTACTATATTATGTCAAATGTGATCAATCTAATTGACCCAACTTTAATTCAAGCATTTCATTTGCTTACTTTGGGGATAGATTCAATTTGTATAACTTATCCAGAAACATTAATTATTTATTTATATTAAACTCTATTTTATAGTAACATATGTAATTTTATATGTAATTTTTAATATAACAATAATCTAACGTTTTTTACTATTGTATTTGACTTTCAAAAAATGTATCTAGTCATACTTACTTTGAATAAAAACTTATTCTATTCTATTCTATTCTATGAATATGCTCATGCTCATAAGCAGGACAATTCTTGCGATCTTATCTTATCTTATCGTATAGAATACAAAGAACACGGTAATTTTATATTTAGAAATAATTTCAGTGTACTTATATATACTTGGCAAATGGCAGCCTTCATGTCTGACGTCACTTATCTGTAAGTGCAGATATGATTCAGGAAAATCGACTAAAGGTGTAAGGTCATACTCGACAGCAGGCAGACTTACGGCCTATATTAATAACTTATTGAAGAGATCTTTCCATTTTAGATCAGTTGTCAGGTAGCCGCTGTTAGTTTTTAATAACTGCCTTAGCAACAAAATCCTAGAAGGCCTATCTTTATCTGTAGATAGGTTATTAATATTGGCCGTATATGAGTAAAACAAATATCTTAGTGCCGAACAGTGACTGACGACCGCTAAGGGTCGCTTCCACGTTCCTCAGTTAAATTTGATAATGAATTGAAGTATATATTTGTGAGTTAGTCTTGAAACTGACTTTAATAACTTAATCCCCTGCTGTAACTTAGTTCTAACTAGGGTAAAATCTCTTTATACAGTATAACTCATTATTAAATTTTAACTCATGTGTAAGCGACCCTAAGCAGATTTTTCACTAAGCAAACGGTAAGATTTAAATATCTTTAAATTCTTTTTAAGACTTCAAAAAAGAGGAGGGTCTCAATTCAACTGAAGGTGTTTCTGTATACTTGTTACGAGTTTACTTGAGCAATCACAAACTGATTTTGATAATTCTTTTTTTAAAAGGAAGGCCCCATCTAAATTTTATCACGATTTGACCAGCAGTTTTTGAATTATTTATATTTATATATAGGTATATATATTCATAAATAAACTAATAATTAGTAGACTTTGAATTGAATTATATAAACATGGCAAGCCTGTACGGATGGACTAATTTTGCTGATTCTTTTTTTGTTGTGTGTTGTTATTGTCAATAGAAGGTTTTCATAGCAGAAAACAGGGAATATGCAAATGTTTATATGTAAATATGGGAATATGTTCATTTTAATGTTAAACAACTTCAGTCCATATAAACTTTTCGTAGCAGTTAAAGTCAAGCGATACGAAGTTCGCTTGGTCGGCTAGTACCTAAGAAAGAAGTCCTCAAAATAGACAAAAAATTAAGCGTTATTAAGTAAAACCCAAACCTACTAGTTAATAAAAAAAATGCCTATAATGTTGATAAAATGTATGTGAGACTGTCTCGGCATCATTAGATGTCTTTCGAAAAAAGACGAATGGTGCCTCAAAATAAGAGTCGTTAATTGCAGCTTTACCGCGCTTTATTATTGGATTACAAAATTAGAAAAAACTTTATTCATAAGAACCATACAAGCGTTAGGCACCCTAGATCAGAATTACGGACACACACTGTGAAGATCCAGTGGAAAAAATAACGGACTTATCTTAAAACATGTCCATAGCATTCTGAAACTTCATGCGTCTCTATTAAATCTACATCAAAAAAAGTTGCAAGCATGAGTT
>NJDD01003186.1:11369-28841 GCA_002245505.1 Calephelis nemesis
ACCCGGGGGATTTCCCCGCTGCCGCCGAATGTCATTAAATGAGCTTGAGTTACGAGGCCACCGCTTTTACTTAAGACCCTGACATGACTCTATACAAGATTTAACTGACTTTTAAAAAATACATTAATACGGAAGACATGGCAACATGGCCCAAAGGTCTTAGCCAGCGTCAGAAAGAGCAAATTAATTTTATATATGTCGAAATCCTTTATACTATGTAATGTGGAATGAATTAACCTTAATTTTTTCTAATTTTGCTCTTCCTGTCCTATAGTATATATGTCACTTATTAAATGGTATGCCATTTAATAAGTGACACATAATGTATAATCTGTTAATTTGTGGTAGCAATAACCCTTGCCCATTTATTTTGGTGGCTATCAATCCGTTACAAAATCTGCAACAAAACTACCTTCGATTTCAAAAAGTAAGTTATCTAAGTACATACAAAATGAGTATTTTTTGATTTACCTAGGATTCCCTCATCCAGACTTGATGACAATAGACCATCTTGGAAGTACGCTATTTAACTAAAAACATATTTTTTTAAATCTGTTTAGATATGTTACATTGTATGTATAGTGTAGGTTAATCGATTCCTCTGTGGTCTAGCTGTTCAGGTGTTGGACTTGACTGCCTGAGGTCCCGGATTCGAATCCCGGGTCGGGCAACAAAATTAAATATGGTTTTTCCAATTTTCTGATAAAAAAATGTTGCTCGGGATTGGATATGTGCCCGGTTGGCGATAAAGCCTATAGCCACCTATCACATTGTAGGACTTAGTGTCTTCGGCTAGCCGTGGGTGCCCTGGTTGTGCCTCTGCCTACGTCTTCGGGGATATGGGCGTGAAGATACTCTTCATTAATATACAAAGTAAAATATAATAAATAAATAACCCTGTATAAGTCACACAAGTTGACTTAATTCGAAAGTAAGCAAATTATATATATGCTTATGCTACGGGTATTATTCAAAGATACAAACATAAATGAATACGCAAACAGATTCCAGAACATATAAATTTAATAATCACCCAGACCTGAAAATGCAGATCTAACTATTCATAAAAACGGCTGTCCCCGTCGGGACTCGAACCAGAGTTGAATAAAAATATGTAGGAATCGAAAATTTTACCTTCTGCTTTTAAAATTAAAAATCAGAAATATTTGAATAAAGGTACCTCCCACACTTGTTAAAATATGAAACGATATAAAATATTTTCGTAACGATTTCCGAACGCGCCGACTGCAGTCCGCCATTTTAATCCGCATACAGCTTTACACCTTTCGAGCAACGCAGTCCCGCTTCATCTCATTATTGAGCGACCAAAATATTATATTAAGTGTGTAGGTGACCTACTTAAACATTTATTGCATTGTATTTTTTTATTTTCCAACAGAATAAGACGGTAGTTAATAGTTTTACGTGTTTGTGTGTGTGTGTGTGTGTGTGTGTTTTTGTGTGTTGTGTGGCATCATAACATTTGACTGATGGATTTGGATGCGGATTTTTTTTTTAATATCCGACGTGATCGAGATGGTTTGAGATTCATTACGTATAGGTTTTGTATTTAGTTACTAATTGCTTTATTCAATTCTGGGTAACCTTTTTTTTATATATATCATTATTTACGGAGGCGCTAGCGAATTTAGGCAAGACTCATGGCAAGGGTTCAGAATACTTTTATGGAACGTGTTCACGTACTTAATATCTGTCCCCTTACCATGAATTTAAGGCGTTATCGCAAGCGCCTCCGAAATTGTTATTTGTATTAAACATTAAACAGGGGTCCTACCATGAACGGCTATAGCAGTATTATTTCTATGTTGCTAAATGTTCACTTATACAAGCAAATGTATGGCATAAGTCATAAGGTTGTCTTTCTCCGATGACAATTAGTATTATTAAAGTAATAATATTTTTAGAGTTTATGGTAACCCACAAGTGCATTTAAAGATTAACTAAGTTTTTGGGGCACGCTTTTGCCACCTTTATGAATTTCTAAGTAAATATGTTCACGCCCATATCCCCGAAGAGGTAGGTAGAGGCACAATTAGAGCACCCACGACTAGCCGAAGACCCATAATGTGATATGTGGTAAGCCTATTACCAACCGGGAACATATCTAATCATGAGCAACGTTAATTTTAATAGAATATTGAAAATATACATTTTCTATTTTTTTATGGTGCGGGATCGAACCCGAGACCTAAAGAAGTCAAGTCCGACGCCGGACCATCGGCGCAGTCTAGCCCAGCGGCGATAGATTTTTATACGTGAAATACCAAATATTATCAACTAGCTGCTCATGGTAAAGGCACTGATCAAATCTCGGAAAGTAATAAAATAGCGAATGTATTTTCAGTTTTCGCTGCCGTTTTAATTACATCACTTTGGACACGTTTGGTTAAGCTTGCCTCAAGTAAAAAAAACTCATTTCTATTATTTCCACGATCGTTTGATCAAATCTCCGGAGGGGATAGAATACGTCAATTCTTTTCCGCCCTCGCTATCTCCTTCACTTATAAATTTCTGTGGAGAACTCTCGGTAAACATGACTCAAATAATAAAAACCCGTCTCTAGTGCTTCATTCACCTAATCTTCTTCCTCAATTATATTATTAATGTGAAAGTTTATTTAATCTATTTTTTGAAGTGAAACTTCTTTAGAATTGTTGTGATTTCAAAACGGGTGTAACGGAAGAACGACAGTAAAGAGACACAAATATATATTCATCTTTTGTCGATTTACTGAAGTTTCACTTCTATCGTGTGTAAATCGCACACACACCTTTTTTTAAATTCTTTTACATCGTAACGGTGTTGGTGAATAGTAAGGAGGCTGAAGAATTACATAAGTTATTTTTTCCGAAATCTAAATGGATTCCTTTTGAAGAGCCAAATATTTTGCATAAATAACTTACGCCTCTATGGTCTAGCGGTCCAGGTGTTGGACTTAACTTCATGAGGTCCCGGGTTCGATTCCCGGGTCGGGCAACAAAAAGAAAATGTGGTTTTTCCAATTTTCTAATAAAAAATGTTGCTCGGGATTAGACATGTGACCGGTAGGCGATAGGCTTGCAGGTGGCAAGCACATTAAGGGACTTTAGTGTCTTCGGCTAGTCGTGGGTGCCCTGGTTGTGCCTCTGCCTACCTCTTCGGGGATATGGGCGTGAAGATACTTACTTAAACAGCTTACGTAAGTCAACATATTTAGCCAGAATCTTATATGAAATCTTTGTCTAAGCGTATCAAGTGAGATTTGGAAACATGGAAAAAACACATGATAGGTACACTAATTTCTTCATGAATATTTCACTTGTGCACTTTATCAAGCAGAATAATGCGAAATAACATCAACACTAACAAATTTTGCCTTGGAGCATTCTTAATAATCTAAGAATTTTACCCAAGTGGTAGACGAAATTCGGTCTTTCTCTAAGTCTATATTTTATCTCAATCCCCCCGAAATGGAACTCATAACAATTATTATCTCCTCCGATACAATTTTTTTTAATGTAATACACGATGTCCATCCAGTCTCACACATTCACACACATTCTTTTATTATAAATGAATTCCTAAAAAATTGAGACAAAATGTATCCTTATGACGTACAAGTATATGATTTTTACATATATTTTTTCCAAATCAAATGGTCAGAAATTTCTATAAGTACATTGAGCTTTAAGACCAACTTTTGAAAATTCAATAAACCATGCCGCTCCCGCTATCTCTTGTAATTATACCACTTTGGCAACGTGAGCGTGGCTGGAATAATAAAATCTCATTTCTATTTATTAATTCTTCCGTCCACATTCTCATATCAGAGCACTTATTATGACTTTACGGAGCTATACTCGCTAGCGTTTCTGTAAATGATTTGTATGGAAACTTTGTAAAACTCTCTACTGGTATCTAAGAACACAAGTTTTTATAGCGAAAGCGTTATAGATATCAATACGTATATTACTTAACATATTTTACCCAATAGCAACTCATGGTAAAGGGTCCATTTAAGTATCATAAGTTTTAAAGATTCAATAAATTATTCCGCTCTCGCTATCGCTTATAATTATACCACTTTGGCAACGTGAGCGTGGCTGGAGTAATAAAAGCTCATTTCTATTGCTTCGTTCTCCTTCTACGTACATATCTGATCAAATCTCTAAAGTAAGGCGCGAATTTACCTCAGCATTTGATTTAACATCTTTATGTGAGAAAGGAAATTAGGATAATGAAGTAGAGAGAGATTTTATAAATTCATTTTGTAAGCAAATTTTACTTTCTATAGCGTGTTTTTTAATCTCAGAGACTAAAGTGATATTAGCAATGTTGTAAGTTTTTTGCGATTCATAAATAGTGTTGTGTCATTATCAGTAAATGTTAACAAAATTTAGTAATGATTTTTAAAAGTTACTCTGGAAAATCGGTATATATGTTTTTAAAACGAAATAATTTGAAATTTTGTGAATTGATATGGTTCATAATTGTAGGTTAATAAATTTTATTATTTGTATTTTCACAAAACCAAATTTATAAGCGATAGCACTTGTATTTTTGAATATTAATTTTATTTACTAAATGCCTCGGAACAACCCGTGCGAATAAACTGCGCACCTCTTGCTATGACGTCATCTATTTATTTTCATTTACTATTTTTGTGTTTATTATATAAACCTTTTTGATAGCGGTAACAAAGATTACATCGCTACTTAGTACTCGGCGCGAATGCAAGGCGCCGCAGGCGTTCCTTTAAGTCTTTTTTTGTGTAACAAAATACACTTTTTTCATGGCAAAAGACAGCAAGCAAGCACGAGGCTCCCCTGATGGTAAGAGATAACCGCAGCGTTAAGACACCATTACATGTTGTAGACTACGTCCCTGAGGAATGTGGATATTAGGCCAATTGTGCAAGTCTACTGACTGCCCTAACCTCTGGACTGGAGCATGACATTGTCACTATGGCAACAGGAATAGGTAAAACGGTGAATCCGGGCAAGTTGCTGCACAGTAGTCACCCACCAGTGGTCTTATTGGTGATAACCTGTTTCACATTTGCTCGTCACTTACGACCTGTTAGGCAGGATGGCCGATGATTTGTTCTACAGAGAGGACCCGGAAGAACAAGGCGGTAAATATAATGTATACTAACAAAATATAACTAAGTTTTTTAGGTATTAGTGTCCCTGTTTAGCACCATTAATGCAATCATATAAGTTGCTTACTTTAGGGTTAGATAAATTTGTGTAATTTGTCCGTACCCCAGGGCTATTTCGATATCCGTTAAAAGTAGCTAATAAAAATTAGGGTTGAAGTATCAAACAAATTTTCGTCTTTCATTCTTCAAATCTCAACATTAATTTTCGTATTCATATTTTTAAATGAAGAAACACTTGTACTGTTTTACGTATCACTTATACTTTATTATTTTATAAATAGCCTACAGGTTTCGCTTTTTCAGGGAAATCAGGGCTAGAACTTAAATTACTAAATTAAATTAGTGATTTAAGTTACAGCCCTGATGATTATTTATTATTATTTTATAATAAGGCTTTTTCAGGAAATTTAATTTAAATTAGTAATTTAAGTTCTAGCCCTGATGATGCTGTAAAAAGCGAAACCGGTAGGCTATTTATAAAATAATAAAGTATAAGTGATACGTAAAACAGTACAAGTGTTTCTTCATTTAAAAATATGAATATTTGAAAGTTTTACCAAGCGCCGACGATGGAAAATATCAAATATATTAATTTACGTTTCGAAAAAGTCGGTATTGTAGGACAGCACTACAAAATAAACGCAGGTATCATTATTTGTAAAATTGACATTTGCTTCTGTCTATTCAGTCTCTGAGATTAAAAAACAGGCTATAAATGTAAAATTTGCTTAAGGAATAATGTTATTATCTTGTATTACGAGTATTTCAACACACATATTTATCTTCACGCCTAGTCCCTTACGAAGTAGGCAGAGAGTATCGAGTGCCAAACCTCACGATCCTGACAAACCTGTCTGGCTTCCTTCACATTTATTGCCCTTTTCATACAAACACGCCGGTTTCGGTGATTCTTAACAACAACCTCGGATAATATTCAAGCTATCTGATCTAATTTTAAATCAACCATATCCGAAGATTTAGGCAGAGCATTTTTTTCAAGTGAAAACTTCTTTAGCGGCGTTGCGCACTTTTTTTGGAATGGGTAAAAACTTCTAAACTCGCGTCAGGACACGTGACCTGATCGAAAATTCGTAAGACTGCGCCGTCTTGCGCTTAAGCGAATGAGACGACACAGGGCACTAGTGCGAATGTTCGTGTTGTGATGTTTGTGTACGATAGTGCAATAAATGAATATTGTATGCTACCACATAAATGATAGTACTTTCATACTGATAATCGGACAGGTTTTTATATGTAAGATGGTTTTTTGCAAGCGTTTTAGGGGATTTATTTTCGAACGAGGTTTTCTCAACGCGGGGACTTACCACACTCGATCGGTATGTTTGCAGCCGCTGTGTCAACAGCCTAGATATTGAATTTCACGCGCAGTGATTGCATCCCAAATGCGAAAGCTATGTCACTGGCTTTACTGCAGAGAATGCATTACTTAGAGCTAATGCATTTGCTCGGTCGATATTCGAGAGCAGGGCTTCTCAAACTTATGTGTGCTGTGACGCCCTTAGGTCGTGCTATTTTTAACGACGCCCCTTAACTCAATCAGTCCCAGAGGAGGGGGGCGGGGCAGCTCCTCCGGATCAAATACTTATCATTTATATGTATAGTAAAAGCACTATTTTTTATGACTACTCTTAACCCAGCCTGTTTCCAGTGGACCAAAATAAAAAGTATAGCTCACTCCACTCGGTAGCATTGATACGCGACGCCCCTTGAACAGTGCCATGACGACCCAGGGCATAGGAACGCACAGTTTGGGAAGCCCTGTTCTAGAGTTTAAAACATTAGTAACTTAAAGTTATATTCAGTCTTCTCTTGGACTAAAGTTTCTCTTAAAGCGTTTCGTTCAACTCTAGAATAAATAAAATCAACTTTCGCAAGTGTTTTAGAAAATTTGTGAGAACGAGTGTTTCTTACAGCCTTAGTTATATAAATGCGGAAAGTTTTTGCTGAGAGTTGTTAACTAAAATAGGTACAGATTGTGTATATTTATTAACTTACCATGTAGTAGTAACAGTTGCTTTTTTGAAGTGAAAACTTCTGAATGGATGAATCTGAGTGAATGGGTAAAAGCTTCTGAACTCGCGCCAGGACACGTGACCGGATCGAAAATTCGTAAGATGGCGCAGGGCGCTTGCTTCGTGTTGTAATCTTTGAGTACGATAGCGCAATAAATGAATATTGTATTCTACCACATAAATGATAGTACTTTCAAACTGATAACTAAAGCAATTCTTGCAAAATTTTTCCCTAACCATTCAAAAAATACACAACGTTAATATTCAAGTTTTCACAACTTCCGGCACTGCCCCGGAGTGCAACCCGTCTTTTTTATATATTAATCGATTTGTACTTCCTTTCTAAACTAATAACAAAAAATATTTTTTTATTTGAAATTTTGTATTGCTGATAATGGAGTCCTAGAGAAATTGAGGAAAATAATATTTTTATGCACACAGATGATTACGATTAACTTAATCAAACGAAGTCGGTTCTTTTGCAGAATTGCAGCTATGAAATTATTGTTTTTCAATATCTTTCTGTAAATGTCATGTAAATCTAATTTTTCAGTTTGTTAACCGTTCATCCCCTTGTAATAAACCTTGCATAATGATTGAGAATAAGTAGTATAGAAATGGGCATAAAGTTGTGCCTTTGCAGCCTTAGCTTGTCCGTTAAATTTAAACAAATAGCGACAGTAGTTGTATATGTCTTCATATCAGGAATATTTGTGTAATATTTTGCTTCAGATAATTGGCCCGTCGCGTTCCCAATGGCGGGATTTATAACACTCGCTCGGAATATTTGCCGAGCAATGACAATATGGCTGAATATTGAATTTTCACGTTTTGAATTTTATTCAACGATTGCATCGTTACAAAAGCTATGCCATTGGCTTAACATACCTAGAGAGAATGCAAAATATTAAACTTATTTGATACCAATAGTATGGAAAAAAAATTACAGACTTTTTTGCAAAAGTTATCGTTTTCATCTTAAAAACTCATCATTCACGTCTATGTCCCAGAAGAAGTAGGCAGAGGCACAACCAGGCCACCCACGACTAGACTGACAATAAGTACCACAATGTAATAGGTGGCAAGTCTATCGCTAACTAAGTACACATCCAAACCCGAGCAACATTTTTTTTATTAGAAAATTAGAAAAAACTAATTTTCTTTTTGTTGCCCGACCCGGGAATTGAACCACAAAGGCGATCAATCTCATCTCATATTAAATAAAAAACTTTCGTGTCGTAATGTTAGTTACCGTACTCCTCCGAAACGGCTTTCCCAATTTTCACCAAATTTTATATGCTGTAGGTTTGAGAATCGGCTAGGTACGTACTTTATTATTTATTTTGTTAATATATGTTGTGATAAAGGTGACTCACCCCAATTTTTTTTAATAAAATCACATTAAGAAAAATTGACTGCTTGATTTTGATTGGTTAGCTGACTAGCCGTCATATAAAAAAATCTTTTCCCTTTGTATGTTCATGCCCCAATCCAGTACTACCGCTCCGCTACTTCGCTACTTATTCGCTACTTGTCTTTTTCGGATGTTATCCATAATTATTAGCGGTTTTGTCTGTATCAGGATGTGATAACCCTATCGTCTGCGATTATAAACTGGTACTTAACGTTACTAATGCTATGCAGTGGTTTACCTGGATTGGTGATCTGTCCTTACGCACGACAGTTGTTTTTAGTTTTGTTTTTTGTTCTTTGTTGACCCTCAAAACTTCACGTAAATAACGTCTGAATCTAAAATCTTGTTCTGCTATCATAATGTCAGTGTTCACCATAATCTTGCTCTGTGCCGGAGGACATGTTAGCTTATGGACTTATCCACATGGGCTAAGATCCCAATCCATTGCAAAGCACCGTTATTAATGCGTCTATAGGCGACGGCAAAATATGTGAAAGAAGATCTCCGATTAAAAAAGGTTTTAACATTTTGAATCAACGTGTAAAAGGCCTCGGACGTACAAGAAAATTATACAATACAATACAAATATTCCACTTATTCCTTGTGATTCTGTAGAGGCTGAAAAATATACTTCGTTATCACAATCAAAACTATTGTTTGTACTCATAATAACTTACAATGTGAATGATATAAATTGTTTAAAGTTTATATTAAAAATATGTTTAATGTACTTAAAAAAACAAACGAATACACTACTTGTCAGTGAATTCTCGATAAAAAAACATAATAACATAATTGTATATGGAATAAAAGAATATTAAAAGAGAAATAGAATATTTATCAAATAACGACAGCAGCTCCACCTACCAAGTCCCATTACGTTTTCAAATCACCCAAACCAATGGAAATATACATACATAATTTCAACCATATTTGTCCAACCGTTTAGGAAGACTATTATAAACACACATACAAAAGAATTATATGTATAGTCATAATGAGACATAGAAGTGGAATTTAATAAAATAACAATTTCTTGCTATAATGACGGTCTAATTTTTCTAACCGACTTAAATTTCTAGAGGTTCTCAATTTGGCTGTATATTTTTCTGAAAGGTAGCTAAGGAATCAAAATTTTAAAAGGTATGGTATTATTCGTAATTTTTTCAGTTTCTCTAAAGCACATAAAAAGAGAGGTGTTGTAAATTTGATGTGTGTGTGTGTCTGTCTGTAACATATAAACTTTGAAGGGATGGACTGTCTGTCTGGGATGGAGTTATTAATTTTTTTTAATTTTATGTATATGCTTAGTCGTGACTTCAGTTTTATAACCGTATTTTATCTCTCGCATCTGTGGTCTAGCTGACGGTGTTCGTGAGGTTTGATTTCTGGGCAAGAGAAGATAATGTTTTTTTTCAAATTTCTAGTACGTTGCCTGGGATTAGAATACGTGTCTGGTTGGCGACAGGATTTCCACCTATTTTCGGGTAGTCGGTGTTTTTAGCTGGGGTTGTACCTCTGGTAACGTCTTCCGGGATATGGGTGTGAGGTTACATATGATTCTAAAAATAGAAATGTCTAACCTAAATAATAACCTTGCAACTAAGTTATGATTTCTATGAAAAGCCTCGGCAGTACGAGCCCAGCTTGACGTCCATAACATATTATTGTTCCACTTTCCTTTTAACAGCATGAGGCCTATTTAATCTTTTTAATCACATAAATAGGAAATGTAGCAATGATCCTATTCATTCCATTTTCTTTTCATTAAATTGAAACATATCAATATTATAATCATCAAAGCATTTATAAGTGAAGCAAAAATGTTGGACCCCTTTTTACAAAAAGTGTGCGGACTGAGGAGTGTAAAATAAAGTACAGAACGAAAATATTTTATAATAATAATGCTTATAAAGTGCATTAAATCAATAATAAAACATTGCGTACACTACCATGAATATGACATTCACCCAAACAAAAATATTGGTAAAGTTAAAATATTACAGATGGCGCGCAAACTACATTCGTAATGTAGTTTCTTTATCTTTAAATAAAAAAAACACCTGACAAAGATGACACCAAACAATGACATACAAATACCAAAAATGATAAATACACATAAGCTCAGATTTTTTCCTCTTCTTAGTGGTATGTATTTCATGCCTTCAGACTCAGGCTTTGGAATTAGGCTGGTTTTAAATTGGTTCGGGAAATGATGGATTACCATCACGGGAGAGCATGTTTTCTTACGGTAACTGAAATATAACTTGAAGTCAAGAATACTTGATTTAGAATATCATAGAGAATGAGATGACATAATTTATCTATATGTTAATATGTGATGCCAAAACTTTGGACCCCTTTTTAAGAAATTGCGTGGAATCAGGAGCATAGAATTTGGAACACTTATAGATTATGTGTAGGAGAAGCGCAGAACGCTAATATTTTTCAATAATAATGCTCATAAAGTACATTAAATCAATAAATAAAACATTACTCACACTACCATGCATTTGACACACACAAACAAATATGTTAATGATAACGATAAAAGATAATTGATGGCGCACCATACAGTTTGGAAACAAAGTAGCTGGTCTTGAGACATGAAGATGGCGTTCTTATCAACTAGATAAATTATTTAAATTTATTACGGTCGAATTTCGACCAATGGGCGACCACTTGTTAAAGTGAAACTGCAAAAAAATATCATAATTAAATAGTAAAACTGCAAAAAATATAACATGATGTAATAAAGTACAATTGCAAAAAACATAACATCATTTAATAAGGTAAAACTGCAAAAATATAGCATAATTAAATAAAGTAAAACTGCAAAAACATATCATAATTTAATAGTAAAACTGCAAAAAATATGACATGATTTAATAAAGTACAATTAGAAAAAATAAACGTAATTTGATAAGGTAAAACTGCAAAAATATAGCATAATTTGAGAAAGTAAAACTGCAAAAAACTGAATTTGATTTCAAAAAGTATGCCATCTAGGTACATAAAAAATAATATTATTTCCTGTGATCTCATCATCAGATACAGTTTTTATTTTTATGTGAGAGATCAGCGCAAAAGTACACGGCAACATACATCTCCTGATGGTAAGAGGCAACCTTGGCCTATAGCCTGTAGACACCATGTATGTTATCACTGGTGTCCTGAGGCCGAAATGGAAAGCCCATTGTGAAAGACACCAGTAACCCCACTCTCTAGACTGACACATGACAGAGTCGTTATAGCCCCAGGAATAAGTAAGTCGGTAGATACCTGCCCGGAAAAGTTGCTGCACAGCACTATGCCACTAGTACACCAGAATTGGTTTAAAAGGGATCGCTTCTAAATTACGGTCTTAAGAATTTTTAAAATCTATTCAGAAATGCCGGAGGAATCGATTAAAATACATAAAAAATTGTAGGAGTTGAACATAATGCCTCCTTTTAAAGTAATTAAAAATGAGGGCAAACTCTTCTATGAAATATCCTAGTTCTGGAATCTGGACCAATGCCGCATTGCTGTGGAACAGGCGCATTGAGTTTGAAATAAGAAAAAAACTGTACCTACAGTGTTACTACCATCACAGCACCACCTCGGTCTAGTGGTCCCGTGTTGGAATTGATTTTACGAGGTCCCGAGTTGTGATTTTGCAATTAAAAAAAACGTGCAGTCAAATTGAGAACCTCATTTTTTAGAGTCTGTTAAAATTATTACATTTTATGTATGTACAATAATTATAATAAATTAAATAAGCATCTGCCGCTGGCCATGGTGGAGCGCACTTTTAATATCTCCTAGTATGGTGCTCATAAGGTACGGCATACAATATAAGAGCCGTGAGTTTGTTCACTGTACTATCCCGAAAAAATGTTAAAAGATAATCCTGATAAACACAAAGATCCAAATAGAATCAAATATTTAATACTGGCATTTCCCTTCGGTTTGCCCGCGTGGTGATTGGTCCCACAGGAACATATATACGGGATAAAAACTATTCTATGTGTTAATCCAAGCTTCACCTCTATGTGTGTGCCAAATTTCACGCAAAATCGATTCGGCAGTTTTTGCGTGAAGGGGTAACAAACAAACATACAAACTTTCAAATTTATAATGTTAATAGGATTTTCATTACACAACTTACCCCTGCTAGAAATCGAATTAAATCGCCTGTTTAGTCTAGTGGTCTAGGTGTCGGACTTCCCTTTATGAGGTCCCGGGTTTGACTCCCGGATCGAACAATAAAATTCGTCGGCTTGAGACGAAAGGTTACAGGTTCAAATCCTGTCTGGGGCGAAATTTTTTTCTTTTTTTCTTTCTTTAAAATTTATGGAATAAAAAGAAAATTTGTTTTTTCTAATTTTCTAATAAAAAAAAATGTTGATCGGGATTGGATATGTGCCCGGTTGGCGATAAGCTTGCCACCTATCACATTGTGGGACTTAGTGTCTTCGGCTAGTCGTGGGTGCTCTGGTTGTGCCTCTGCTTACCTCTTAGGGGATATGGGTGTGAAGAGACTTACTTATATATTTAGAAATCGAACCTTTACCGAGAATGATCAGTAGATTAAGCATGCACGCTTACTCCTCTACCAACAAGGCGGTCTATGAATACATAGGAAGGAAAGCACTAGGTAGTAGAGTTTCGCAGCGACTCACCCGGATTGGGACCACGGCTTACCTATTCGTGCCGCCATAACGTTATGACGTGTTCCGATTCGGAGGGTAAGGTAGCCGGTTAACTTACTTTTGCTCGAGGCCTAACAACCCGGCCTCTGGTTGGCAACGCACCATTACCACCTTTGGTGTCTCTAGCCGGCGCGAATTTCTTACCATCAGGAAATCCGTCTGCTTGTTTGCCTTCCAATGTTCCATAAAAAAAAAAGTAGGTCAGTATTCATTATGACTATTAATTGCAATTCATTGCGTTTTATTTTACAACATTGTTGAATGAAAGAGATTTCAGCATGACGTAACAAAGTTTTTATATATTTTTTAATGTTTAATGCACCATGCGATTTTCAATTTTATAATATGAATAGCAATTGCTTCATACATTACTGTAAAAAAATTTCGAGTAGCTTTTTCTATATTAAGAATGGGGCAAGCAACAACCAGGGCATCCACGCCTAGCCGAAGATACTAAGTCCCACAATGTGATAGCTGGCAAGCTTATCGCCAACCGGTCTCGAGCAACATTTGTTTTTATTATTAGAAAATCGGGAATCGAACCCAGGACCTCATGAAGTCAAGTCCAACACCTTGACCGTTAGACCACAGTCAGAAACAGACACAGAAAAAAACCCATGTCACTCAGGAATAATGTATCATTCTAAAGGTTAAAGAATTTTTGAAATCGGTCTAGTAGTTTCGAAGGCCTTTCATTTCAAACAAACAGAAAAGCAAACTTTTCTTCTTTGTAATATTAGTATAGAAGTATAGATAAATTAGGTTTAAAATTAGTCTTTTAACATACAACATTTACAGTAGATCAGCATTAAAAATAAAAGCTACTAGGCTTTTCTGAGTAACAAGAAAATGGAAAACAAGATTCAAAACATGCAGCATCTTTGTAATCTAGCAATGTATTTTGCTTTGTTTTGCTAAATGATACAGTTTTATTACAGCTTAAATACGTACAGAAGTTGCATAAAACACATCTGTAAGTTAAGTAGAGCTGGATGTTAGAAAATGGGGCAAGCTTTTATAAAATATCTTAGTTATAGCACGTTTACATAGAATGCCGCAGTGTCGCGCCACTGTCGCGTTCGGCATAAAGCAACAGTTGCAATGAGGGGGAAATCTCTATTTTCTCTTTAAATGAAGAAAGTTTAGATGAAGTCTTAGAAATCGGTGTCTTTGTGTGGAAAGTTAAATATATGTTTGATATTTTCTGCTTTTTACTCGGCTCTAAACAGAGTGATTTTTTTATTGATTATTGAAACAGTAAACGATGCGGTTTAGGTTTTTACTGTTTTTTTGTCTCTGCAATATAACCAAATGGATTTAAGTATAAAATTATACAAATTGGTAATGGGGTGGAATGATAAAGTATTGAGAGAGTATTCACGTTTTTTTAATTTAAAATCAATGTGTGTGTGTACTTATGTACACGCGTTAGAAGTTACACTTCTTCGGCGTAATAAATTACCTTAGTAAAAATTTACCCTTATCATTTTTTCCTAACGCGCCAAAAGAAGTATAACTTCAAAAGTACCTGCTTTTGAGTTAGTAAGTAATTAGATTTTAATACGACCAGCCAGCCAGCTTTAAAACCAGTTCCCAATGAAATTATGACTAGTCTTTAATATAAGACCATGTCTTGTTTAAAATAAGCTTTTCGAAAAGTTGAAAGTAGGTACTTTCAATTTTTTTTCAATTTAAAGAGTCATACCTATTTGTGACTGAGTAAATACCTACTTAGATTTTTAAAAGGAGTCAAATTATAAAAAAATAAGTAATGATAAATATTGAAAAATAAAGTAATATAATTATGCGTATTTGCTTTTATTGTAAACGAAGATACATTATATAGACCCAATTAAAGAAAGTTATTCACATTTATTATCTGAATTATGTCTATGTCTGCAATTATGTGTTTGTCTAATAGACGTCCCTGGCGAGAATTACCAAACACTGATTAAGGACCAATTCAGGAAAAAATAGGAACATCATAGTCCTCAACTAATTGCCTCACTAAATAAATATTTTTTACGATCTGTAAATCTCTCTGTTTTGGTCTCGTGTCTTTCTCTCTGTTTTGGTATCTTTTTTAACACGTATTAAAAAAGATTGATTTGAATAATACCTCAGGAGCTGTTCAAATTGTATATGTATTCAAATTAAATAAATATTAGGGTGCAAAAGTACGACTATTTATTTATTTAGTTATATTTATGATGTTGGAAGACAAACAAGCAGAATATTTTTTATGATAGTAATGAATTCACGCCACCTAGAGACAACAAAGTTGGTAATGGTGTGTTACCAACCTGAATTCTTATCAAAAAATGTTCCTCGGGATTGGATGTGTGTTCGGTTTGGCTATGGGCTTGCCACCTATCACACTGTGGTACTTGGTGTCTTCTGCTGGTCATGGGTGCCCTGGTTGTGCCTCTACCTACTTCTTCGGGAATGTGGACGTGAAAATACTTTACTACAATTCATTTATAGAAATTTTGGAAATAATTTAAACAGAAACTCAAAGCCTCACTGTTAAATATTTGATGAAAAGCAACATCAAACATTTAAACAGTTACATGTATAAACCAAACTCTTAAACTATTCAGTAAATCACTAAAGTTTAAATGATGCCTAAAGCTGAACTGACAACTAGTCAAACTATCATTAGATAAGTTTCTACTGCCCTCGTCCAAGTTTTAATAGCAGTTTCAATGTCCCAAATGTCCGCTTAAATGTGTGGTTAAGATTGTTACGTGTTACAATCATCTCATCAAACCCTAGTCAAATATTTGTATGCTCATAAGAAATAATTCGTTTTGATTTGAATTGCACTAAATTTAAGTTTTGTTTAAAACTACCAGCAAAGTTCATACCGCTCGGCGCTCGTCGCAATTCGCAAAAAAAATGTTTTTTATTATTATTATTACTATTTTTAAATTTAATTGGCCCCATTTTGAGGCCGGCTAAGACCTTTAGGCTATGCTGCCACGTCTTCCGTATTAATTATTTCTTCGACATACATTAGTCACATGTTTTCTGTATTAACTATTCATATACAGTCATTAGTCATTATTTACAAAGTCATGTCTGGGTCTTGAGTAAAGCGGTGGTTTCGTTACACAAGCTCGTCTATGAGATTTGGCGGCAGCGAGGAAATTCACAATACACTAATTTCTTCATGATTATTTCATTTGTGCACTTTCACTGAACATAATTAAACTAATTCCCGTCTAAATTACCTAATTTTACTCATAATTTACACGAAATTCAATAATTAATTGATAATTAATATACAAAAAATACGCCCGTCTTCTTTTAAACATTATTTTGAATTTAATAGTCATTCTGCTATAAAGGACTGCCACATGTTTTATGGAATTCACGCCGCCTAGAGACACCACAGGAGATAATGGTGCGTTGCCAATCTGAGGCCAGGAAGTTAAGCTAACTAAGTTAAGCCCTTCAAACCGGGACAGGTCAATGGCAAGCACTGACATTATGGTTGTAGGAATATGTAAGGCGGTGGTACCAATCCGGACGACGATTTTTTATCAATATTCTGCAGTTCAGTGCCAAACCATAAAACCCACGTAATAACAATTTGAACGAATTACTAAATAATTGCTTGGTTTTCGGTTCACAAAAAATAATTGGATACATTATTTTTTTGTGCTCAGCGTAACTCCAGCATTATACAATTTTAGAATCTTAACAAGTCATGCTAGCTTTTCCAATGAGTTTCCATTTTAGTATTTCTTCAATTTCTATTGCCGTGTCAACTCAAAGTTGGGAAAATGTGTACATTTTCTAAAAAAAAAATTAACTATATATGATTTGATGATATTCAGGACTTTCAAACTGAAATAGCGAATTTAAAAGAAAGCCTTGCATACGTGACAGGTAAATATGAGTTAACAAGGAAAGAGATCCAGGGTCACATTAAAGCAATGGAAGAACTAACTAATCTCTCAAAATATAATCAAGAGCGGTTTGATTCTTTGACACAAAACTATCAATGTAATTGTAATCATGTCCAAGAAATATCTAATCATAGTAATGCATCCCAGTCTGAACATCTGTTAAGTAATAGTTTAAAATCTCAAAATATACTAGAAAATAATGTAGTAATAATTAGTGATGAATCGGGAAAATCTATGGGTTCAATATTATCTAAAA